>JAAGKR010003078.1:71909-80530 GCA_011419295.1 Clarias macrocephalus
CGTAAAAGTGGTCCAATGAAATATTAGGCTGTATAACGTTTTTTGGCCGGCAACTACTGGTTTAGGGTTAGGGTTCAAACCTCCAGCGGGTTTAAATCTCACCTCAGGTCTACAGTATGTGCATGGAGTCTATGTGCATGTTCTCCTCATGCTTGGTGGATTTCCTCTGGGTCCTCTTGTTTTCTTCCACAATCTAAGGCAACTTACCCCCCACACACACTCGTCTGCTGACCAGCGTTCACATTATTTTTTGTTCTCTGTTCTCGGGCACGCTTCTGTATTTACACTGTGCGTATCAATGCACATCTATTTGGTTTGGGAGCTGCCATTAAACACAAGAGAAGAAGAACGAGGAAGTTAACTTTCGCCCTTCGCCTAACATTATTATTATTTCAGAAAAATGTCGAGGGCAGCAATTCGCTCCGCCCTCTCTCCCAGTGGACTCAGGCACAGTTCCCAATGCCTGGAACTCACTAAAAAATTAACCGGACTTCAGGGCCAAGTGTTCTGGCAAACGATCTTGGTGCTCTAGTGTGAAAACACCTTAAAGGTGATGTAGCCTGATCGCGCTTTCCAAATAAACTTAATGTGTGATCGTGTATAAGGGTGTGCTCATGTCCTGAGATGGGTTGGCACATCATCCAGGGTGAACCCTGCCTTGTGCCCTGAGTATTATTATTTCTTGGGTACTATTATTATTAGTAGTAGTAGTACATGTAGAAGTAGTAGTAGGAGTAGTACAGTGCCACTGTATTGAGTTTTCTTGAACCTTAGTGTCCGGATGAATTGGCTTGTAAATGTAATAGATGGAATAGATGATGAATTTTAAAGCCATTGTTAACAGAGCAGCAAAAACAAACACTTTATTTTGCATCATTATGTGCGTTATTATTCCCATCTGAGACATAATTTGGAAAAATTTGAATAATTTTTTTTTCTTCTTTAAATAGCAAAAAGTGGGCTTTAATAATTTACTACCATTCCCTCAGCTCTATTAATTGGTGCAAGCAATTGCCATTCCCAGAGTTAATTTCAGTTTTCTGTACACACTGCAGGAGCTAAATGAATCTATTTGCATAGACGCGTAGTTTTCACATGTTAGGTAGAAACACAGCCGATTGCATTTTCATAAAGGCAGAAGCAAAACATGTTGTTTGGCTTATTTGAAAGATCCAGTTCCCAGGAGACTCTGTTAGTAAATCAGATAGGATATTTTGGGGTTTGATCAAGTTGGCGCATGCACACACAAACCACCATGTCCTTAATATTTAAAGTAACATTGTGCGGTTGACAAGCTCACACTCGTTCTTTTCTTTCGTTGCTATCTACATCACTTTCTCCTAGTTCTGTCCATCAAACATATTAGGAGAAACTAATTGGCTGTAATGATTGTATGAAAGTGAACATCTGGATGGTTTCACTGTTATTTTATGGATGATGGTCATTTTTGTCACTACATACATTTGAACCACATAGAACAGAAATGATGTTGTTTTTTTTGTTTCTTCTGCACTTCATTGTGCACAGTTCCCAATTATGGGCTGTCGGTTGTAGTGATTGCCATCAGTGTCTTCATTTTGCCCTTTGGACCAGTGCATGAAGCGTACAATGTACTGTACCTGGTACTCACTCTCCACCATTTTTTTTTTGGTTTCATTTCATAATATTTTCACCTTTATTCCATCTATTGTTTCTGTTTTTGTGATCTTTTAATCATAAGCCAGGTTTTCACTGTGGCACCTCATGTGAAAAATCAGAGGGAAAGAGACCGAGAGAGAAAGAGAGGATGATAAGGGAGCACCCCAAACACACACACACCATTGACTCAGTCTCATTTAGTGATAATAAGCTAATAACAATGTAGAGAAGCACAACGTACTTATTTATTCATTAACCATGAGACATTTTTGCACACTGGGAATAATTCACTAACACTTGCTCTCGTTCATTCTCCATGCCGCTTATCCCGCATACAGTCACAGGGGCCTGGAGCCTATGCCAAGGGACATGGGGCACAAGGCACGGTACACCCCAGACAGGGTGCCAGTCAATTGCATTCTAAATAGTTTTTGGACTGCGGGAGGAAACTGTAGCGAACACCAAGCATGGGAAGAACATGCAAACTCCAAAAAATAAAAAATAAAGAAAATAAACTTTTTTTTTGCTGTGGTTACAAGATGGCTTTCTAAGATGTATATAGGTTTGGCAATGTGGTCTTTGGTTTAAATAAATAAAAAGAAAAAAGTTCAAGTAACATGAGTCGATAAATGGTTTGCAGTTACTGTAAGAGCAGCGTTCAAATCAAATGCTACTGGCTTACAGAGCTGAGGAGTTTAGCGCAACGCTATGCTCAATCATCATTATTCACACAGATCTGTGGAAAACCATGTAGCTTTAATATATAGGCTTACTGGTGCTGGTTTGGTTTCGTACACCTCAGAGTCCTGATACATTTAATGTATATATAAAAGTGGAGTAGGGGATGTATTTTAAAGCCTCTGCCAAGAGAGTAACAAAAAACAAACACTTCATTTCCATTGGAGCCCAATTTGCTTCAGAAGTTTTACAGGCCAGACAGTGTATAGTGAAGCGTCTGCAGTTCTCTCTCTCTCTCTCTCTCTCTCTCTCTCTCTCTCTCTCTCTCTCTCACACACACACACACACACAGAGAAAAAAAGTGCAGGCCAGTGCACTTCACTGTGTCACTGTGATATTGCAGGACTGACACGGCCTACCCGAGAGTCCAAGACAGCAAAACTGACAGTGCTGTCTGGGTGCAGTGTAAGACTTTTTTCATTTTTTTGTTTGTTTTTTTTTACTGTAGATTTACAGTTCTGAATTCTTTCTTCTTCTTCTTCTTCTTCTTCTTCTTATTATTATTATTATTATTATTTTCTTACTAGTATTTTATAGAATTGGAGTGTAGTGTATTACTAGGGGTACGTTTAGAGTATAGTGTGCTTATAACCAAATGCAGTGTCCTATTGTATTATAGTAATATCCTGTTAATTATTTGACAGTATCAAACTATTTTGGGCACAATGATAATACTCTAATTATTGATTTTCATATTGTACTAAAAAGTATTATCTTGTATTGGATTATTTCTAAATATACACTTTTTTATCACAACATTAGTGGAAAAAGGAAATGGCAATTTAAAAACTTTTTTAAGGAATTATCAATAGGTGCCTTTTGCGAAACCTTGTCTTTTCTCCCAACAGCCATAAAGTTATACAACTCTTCTCTGTAACTCGTACACTATGTGGATATTCACGGTCAGTAACAATAATACAAAAAGACAATATAAAATACCTGTACTATTATTGTAATCATTACAATATAACATACCAATACAATATGCAATACAATATTATATAAAATAATACAATATTACATACATGTATTAGATTACTGTATTAATTGTGCAATATTTACTGTAGCAGTGCTCTTGGGTCATATTTAGTGTGCAATAAGGTATTCAAAAGATTTAGTGTGCAATACGGTACTTAATGTTTTAGGACTCTTTTTATTTGATTTGATTCTATCTTATTTTATTTTAAATTTTTTTTTTCCTTATGTATTACTTTTTCCTTTCGACTGGATAACAAATGTGAGCAATTTTAACCAAGAATAAGCAATTTCCCTCTTGGATTAATAAAGTTCTTTGAATCTTGAATCTTAAATTTTGGTATCAGTGATTCAAAAGCACAATCACAGAACTGACACCATACTGTAGCATTTTTGTGACTATAACAGGTAAATGCTGTAACATTAGGTTACAGCACTAAGCATGATGGATGCATCGTTTCATGTTTCATTTTTTTCCTTACGCTGACACGCCCATCACTCTAGAATAGGGTCAATCAGACCACATGGACTTTTTCTCCACTGTATGATCCTTATTCTCACTAGCTAATTAAATATTTTTCATAATTCATCTCACTAACGTGTGTGTACTAATGTGTGTGTATGTGAACAAAAACCTACTAATTGTGTGTGTGTGTGTAGACAAAAAGCTTCTTGTTATTTATATGTCTTTTTACTATTTAAAGTCTATGTATTCTCTTAACAGGTAAAAACATTAGATTATTAATATATTAATATAAAGAAATATGAATGTTCTTATACATTACTGTCCAGTTATCCTCCATTACAAGCAATCTGAATGCAGAAAAGGGGAAAGGAAGGTCACAAGAGCTTAAAAATCATGTACAAGTTCGCAAACCACTGGATTATCTTATGAAAATAGTCAAATAAATAAATGATTTCTTAAAACTTTAATGATCTAAAATTATTATTTTGAGGCTTTGTTTGAAAAAAAAAGCATACAAAATGAAAGTCAATTCAAGTTTGTCCGCAACAAGGACAAATATCTGTTCCTATCTTCATTTTAAAACCTGAAAACTGGGCATAAAGCACCTTTATTGGGAAAGAGGTTGAAATTAGGTACTAGGCGTTTTAGAACTTGAAATGAGCAGGGTGTGGTGGTGGGGACTAATCAATCCCAGAATGCAATGTCTTTACTGTATCACTACTTAATGGACAAAAGTGTACTGAAAATATTACAGTATATAGTACTATATAAAAGTATACTGCCATATATTGACAGCAGTCAGCCTTGTCTTATTTGCACCTCCAGGGTCTGGGATGAATTCCTGCATCGGGGTGCAGTACATTATAACACTTTTAATTTTACAGGTCATTTTTGTATAGTGTGGTAGTGCTATAAATTTGGGAACTGCACTATCCCCTTTCAATCAAGTCACAATAGCAAAGCTGCGCTCATGTATGCTTCTGAAAGGGCAGCTATTATTGTGAGTGTATTCTTTGTTGAACAGCAGTTGCAGCTAATTTCATGCGTCTCAGAGGAAGAACATGTTACCCTTTTCCTCGCCCCAGTTTATAGACACTGACACACTGGTGCATGAGGGCTTATTACAGCACAACATGCAGGAAAACCAAAATTAGCACAATGAATCTAAGAAAAGGTAACAACTAGAATTTTATAATAGAAGAAGTTGAATAGAATAATAATGAAACTAAAAAAACACAAAACCCATAGACAATAACAAACTATCATAAGAACAGGAAAGCATCTTGGAGTAGGCGTAGGTATTAGCATAGCCAGAATGTGAGGGAAAAATATCAAAGGCATAGACTAGACACATAGGCTAGCATAGGCAAGGCGAGAGAAAATACATAACAACCCCTAATAAGTGAAGCAAACAAACCGGGACATGGCAAAGGAAATGACCAATGAAAGGGTGTCATCAAATGGCTTACATACTGTACAGTACATTTCTCCATATCCTTGTCATTTTAGACAGCTGTAAATTACAGTACAGTAGCTTTGTAATCTCTGTGATTCCTTGCCTCTTTGGTGCTCAGTGACTGCATATCGTACATTGTGGAATCTTAAAAAACACGTCACTTCAGTCTATACGGCATTTCTGTCAGAGTCACTACAATAAGACTTTGCCTTCATGGGCAAGTCAAGTACCAGTTCACCATAGCACCATAGCTACAATCTGGATAGAAAATAAGACAGACAGGCAGAGACAGAGAACGAGCTGGAAAAGACATTACTTTGGTGGCCACAGTGTACAGTATGTCTGTTCTGCTGCTGTAAAAGAATTTCCTGCTGAGGTTTCAAACCAAACTCACGAATCCTTGCATTTCTATTCCTGACTCAGTCCCCAATGTTAAAGTCGAGACAGATTTAAAGGTAATCAGATATTTGATTTTATTTTAAGTGATGTGACAGGAAGAGATCGGCCAAATCTTAATTTACAAACTGAACTCCAAAAGAACTGCATTAAACTTCCAGCACCTGCTCTATTTCTCATTCTCATAACAGCCTGGCAGGTGAGAGGCCTACAGTACCAATAAACCGCTGATGCATATCTCAGTATTTGGAGTATGCAGAATTTTATATATAAAAGTTCCACGAATCATGTTACTCCAGAATATTTTTTATTTGTTTGGGTCATTATGATATATTCCACTGTTCAACTAGTTACTAATGCGGCACAGTGGTGTAGTGGTTAGCTTCAGTCTAACCTCGGCCCGCACCTCCAGGGTTCGGGTTTGATTCCCGGCCAGGCTCGATTCTCGTCTGTGTGTACATGGAGTTTGCATCTTCTCTCCGTGCTTGATGAGTGTACTCCGGTTTCCTCCCACAGTTCAGAGACGTGCAGATTAGGCTAATTGGCGTTCCCAAATCGCCCGTAGTGTGTTTGTGAGCGAGTGTATATGTGTGTGCCCTTCGATGGATTGGCACCCTGTCCAGGGTGTACACCGCCTTGTGCTCTTAGCCTCCTGGGAAGGCTCCAGGCCTCCTGCGACCCTGAATACAGGATAAAGCAGTGTAGACGATGAGTGGGTGAATGAACTAGTCACTAGTTGAGGCACTGGGGTAAACAATGTCAGATAGAGAGGAAGGAAATGTTGGTCATAGTATGGGCCTTGGCAACTGTTTAATATTAAAAGCCTACATTTATTATATAGACATTATATATAATATTAAGTTGTTTATCCATAGTCATGATTTATGTAGAGCCTGTCAATAATTTAAGTATTTGTTTTTACTGTAAATACTTTCGAGGTGATAAATATTGGCAAAAATTCTCTTAATATGGTAATTTATACGATTGGTGTTGGCCCATATTAAGAGGCACTGGTGACTCAATGGTAGGTGTTTCGCCTGCCCTGCGGAAGGCCTGGGTTATATTCCCATCTACTGCTCAAACCCCAGCCACTGGATGCAGTGCGGGTCCCAAACCCAGATAAAATGGGAGGGTTGCTTCAGGAAGGGCACCCGGCTTAAAACCTGTGCCGAGCTTGTATGTGTGACGACCCAACAACAACAACAAGGTGTTAGCCCATTGGAGGCATCACTGAATGGAATAATTAATATTAGTAATCTAGTGCTTAAAAACAGTTTGTCTCATATGCTCCGAAACCATGGTGGTAATAAAAAGCAGCAATGTGAAGAGGCACTATGAGACAACACACAGGGCGTTTGAGCAAACGTATCCACAGTAGCCCGAGGTGAGGGTGTGTAAAGTACCCGAACTGAGAGCCCAGTAAGAGAGAACAACCAGAGCCCAGCAGCGTGCAAATGAAGATTCATTAAAGACTGATTAAAGATTGTTGTTTGTATTCCATACAAATACAAGGAAATATTGAGATTATCTGAATGATTAATGTAGTTACTGAAAATTAACAATAAATATTATTGAAATGCTATGGAAAGTTACATTTATAGAGTCCTCAAATTCGGACCCCATCTCTAAGGAAATTTTATTGACCAGACCTTAATACATTTTAATTCAGTAGCCCTGATTTTAAAATTGCAAACTAACAATTGCAACAATTGTCAAAATAATCTATTATTTATTATCTATTTAATATTATATATTTATTATCTATTATTCTATAATTATCTATTATAGACATTGTGTAAGACAACGCTGTGGAAAAGTATACAATATGAAAGTATCAATTTCTTAGCTATCTGTGCCAGGGATTTTAAGGAATTCTATCCGCTAATGCATTTATTGTTGTGATTTACAGAATTTTTATTTATTTTTTATTGCATTACAGCATATTAAATTCTGTCATGTCCCCCATAGTCAAAAAAAAACAACAATCCATGCTATTATTTATTTGTCACTGCTCAATGCCACTCCTGCCAGCTCTTTTAAGATGGCTGAAGTTGGACATTTTGGGTCATCTCCCAGATCATAATCAAGCTTTAAAAAGACACTACTGTACACATCCTACATCCAATCAAAGCTGCTCATGGAGCTGTATGGCACTGATGATGAGCGTCTGAGTGGCATGCTTTCAGTTCCAGACTCAAACTATTACATCTGACCCTGGAGTACATGTTTTGTTTAAGTTCATGCTTTATTCATTACACATACTGTACATTACTGCACAGTGAAATTCTTTCTTCTTCACATATACGAGCTTTGTTAGGAGTATATGTCATTATACGGCACCGCTGAAGCAGACATGGCCCAGCAGTGGTTTAATTTATGCCTAAATCCATCACTTGAGGCATGCTCGGCAAATGCTACAGACCTCTTAAAAGACTTGAATTCATTCTTTTATTGCTACAAATGATCATTTATATGTATCAGTATATGTATGCTTATATGTGTATGTGCTTGTCAAAAGACCTGTCATTCATTTTGTCAGAAATAAGCGTAGGATCAGATTCCAGCGATGCAACTTGACTCGAATCAAAGCGAGGGTCCTGCAGTAATTCTCTCATTTACAACCCTGCTGTGCGTTATTAAGCCCATAGATGAAAGAAGCATAATGAAGGCATAGAACATGCTCCTTAGAGACAGGGGAAGTAGGGATTACATTTGTTTCATCTAAAACTGCAACCCACGTAGTGCACTATTTTGATAGTTTTGCCAATTTGTTGCTATAATGGAAAACATTGAGTGTGCTCATGAAATCTCACCATGCATTGTTCATAAGGAATAATGTAAATAATATACCCCAGATGATACGGTATATTATATTTACAGTACAGTATGTGTGGAATAGAATGTACAGCACTATTTTGGACACGGGGTTTGGTTCAGTTTTGGGTCAAGGGA
>JAAGKR010003079.1:3338-16513 GCA_011419295.1 Clarias macrocephalus
GGTCAGTTTGTAATGTCTAGTCTGGTTAGTTTGTCATGTTTATAGTTTCTAAGTCCTGTGTTTAAAGTTCATGTTCTGTTCCCTTTGTTCCCATTGTTTCTTGTCTTCAATAAACCTTTTGTTCACCTTCACCTCTGCTATCTATGCCACTCCTTCGTCCCACAAACAGTACCCGTTACAGCATTACAGTATTGTTGAGTGTTTTTTTTTTTTTTTTTTTTTTTGAGAAACAATATACAAATTATTGGTTTTCAAAGATTCATTTATTTACGGGAAATTCACATTAAATCTACAGTTTAAAAATATTTTATAGTTTTCACAATTTTACTGTTTATCACTGTTAAATATACGGATATTTTTTACAGTGCATCTTATACACACGGCCTGTGTTAATATTAAGAAAACTGATCTGATAAATGTCGTCTATTCTTTTCATTTAATAATAATAATACATTTTATTTGTAACGCACTTTCATTCATTAAATCTCAAAGTGCTAACATTAAAGAAAAATAAAGATAGAAAAGGTTTAAAGCAATAAAATAAGACCACATCAAGACTAAAATAATAATAAAAATTAAAAATAGAAAAGGTTTAAAACAATCAATTTAAAACCAAATCAACAATTATAAACTTTCTTAAATAAAAAGGTCTTCAGGTTGACTTTAAAAGAGTCCAGGCTCTGTATGGTTCTTAGATGAACAAGAAGACGATTCCAGAATTTTGGTGCAACTGAGCAGAAGGCTCGATCCCCCATGGTACGGAGCCTGGTAAACGGGGCTTTGAGGAGCATGCCTCCTGATGACCTAAGGGTGCGGTTAGAATGTTGTACAGTGATCAGATCTAATTGTCTAGATTCATTGTTTAAAGATGAAAGAAATCCTACATAGTGCATCATTTACTGTATTTGAAGCTTTTACAAAACAATGACTATTAATCCAATACAAAGGAGATATTAAAGAGGTAAATGTGTTTATTTTACAGAATATGATGAGGTGGAGGAGAAATCTCAGAAAGACAGTGACCATGTGACTGAGACACGCCCCCAAAGGCCTTTTCTCAGGAAATTACATTTCAACTTTTATAAACACAAACAATGATTTGATTCTACTTCCAATAATTTCATGTGTTCTGAACCGTGTTCATTTTCTCACCTTGTTATTAGCAAATAGATTAGGGAGAGTTAAATCAGCTCCATTATTACTTAACCAAATGTTTCCAGCTTTCCTTTTACAACACATTTCTGACAATTCATCTGAATATCTTGTCTTTGTAAACAATATGCCAGCAATATATCCGTATAGGTTTCATGCTGTGTGTTTAACTATAAGACATATCATTGAAATGAATGTTTTGTTGCAGTCTCTATTAGGGAGCTGTGTATGTTGGAAGTTTCATTACGTCTTCTCAGATTTTCATGTGAAATTCTCAGGTTTCCTTCAAACTCTCCAATTTCTTTCCTTATTCTCAGGATTTTCTTTAATAATCTAATATTTCTTTAATATTCTCAGATGTTTGTTTTGTGATCTCAGGTTTTATTCAATATTCTCACTTTTTAATGAGTGATGACTCGTTAATTTTAATGTTACATCTTAATAAGCGATAAACAAGCAAAGGTGACTTTTTAGCCTTGCAGAATGAGAACAATTCAATATTTTGCATTATGCAGAGTTTTATTTGCTTTTTCTCCTATTGTGTAACAATCATCTATTTTTATACAATTAATGAAATGAAAGTGTTTTAATGTTTATTATTTTTGTATATTGTGGTGATCTCTGTTTGAGTTGAGTAAATCACATGCAGGGAAAAATTTATATCACACAAGTGTATAACTGCTCTACTGCACCATGTTTATGTTTTTATTTTGTTTATTTTAGAATTTTTTTGAAATTGCAGATCAAATGTCACTGTTCTTATACAATAACAATAAAGATTATATTCTATTCTCAGAAACACACAGATAAATACATAAACTCACATAATAAACACATTTATATTATTTTAAAATAATTCAGAGTTAAACACATGATTTACACACATCATAACTCCAGACATAAACACTATTCAGGAGTTGTGTCTCTATTATTATTTATATTTATTTAGGTTTATATATTATGGATTTTTTTATATTTGAAACAGCCTTTCCAAATGTATTATTATTATTATTATTATTATTATTATTATTATTATTATTACAGTTTTATTATTATTATCATCATCTAGCAGCTGTCTAATTACAGCGCCCCCAGCAGGTCAATAAAAAAAAAGGTTCACTAAACTGAAGTGCTTTACTCCCATCTAGTGGATGAAATCTGCTACTATAATTCACATCAGGTCTAGGTGCAGATACGCTGCTTTACAGATTAGCATTCCGTGCTAACACAGAGCTCCAGCGAATAACGGAGATTCCCATATACACATGAGGAAGCTAGCGAGAGGTAGCATTACATAACAAACTCCATTAAACCTTCTATAAACACTAAAGCACTTCACTCAACATATTCCTAACAAAACACTGACTGGATAGTCAAGGAGACTTACTAGTAAACACAACAGAAGAGGCTGTAAATATGAGACTACATGAGCGTATCAGGGGTCTGTTCTTCGTACGTCGCTAACTCAGTTAGCTGGATGTGATTGTTGTGGATTTGTCCTGATCTTCGATTGTTTCGTTCTTCGAAGCGAATCTCGCGCTTGCTGTCACAGCAACATGTCCGTAAGTTTAAAGCTGCTCGGGAGCAGGTTTATTTCATGTAAACAGGATTTAGGCTGCGCTCCTGCCGGGTTATGATTGGTTGAAATGGCGAGATCACATCTGATTGGTTAAAGAGCCTGACTGACTGACGCGGACTGACTCATGTGGGAAAAGAAAAGTATCTTTCATGAATATATGGATGGATGTATTTAAACATAAATACAGTATCTGTACACATGTGTGTGTCTGTGGTCATCATTCGTGTGTTAATCTCCGTGTGTGTCTAATAATATGTAACATTCTGTCCCCCGATTACGTCTATATAAGTGGAGATAATTTTCTCAAATCTGTCTCAGCCATGTCTTGTCCGTTTATGAGAGCAACCGGTTACTGAAGGTGTGAGGATTATTCGCAGAGTTTATCAAATTCCTCGTATATTGTGTGATAGACAGGATCCTTTAGCACAGCATGACAATATACTTCTTACTAGACTTGTTCTTCTACTTCACTTTTACACTGTGAACCCGATTAAGTTGGAAAAACTCAAAATATTTGAGGTAATAAGTTACATTTTTTTTTTAAGTAATGATGTTTCCAATTTTAAGTAAACAGAACTATCAATATTTTAATTTGTTGCAAATAAAGAGAATTCAATCCAGCGCGGGAATCGAACCCGAGTCTTTCGCATGGCAGGTGAGACACCGACCACTGAGCCACCAGAGAACTTTAGATTTAAACTGCTGGAACTTTGAGGTGACAGTTACTGTTACTTAAGTACTTACTTAAAATATCAAATTTGTTCAGCTTTAAATTAATACAAATAGGATATGAGAGATATATATATATATTGCAGACACATATACAGTACACTCACAACATGTAACACGGGCAGCACTCACGTATTTAATAATTACTTTTATTTTAAATTATCTTTATTAAAGTTTGAAATTCTCCATAACCCTCTAATAAAAGCTTTTGCTCCGCTTGAGTAATAAACTGAGCTGCTCTTTTGGCATTTCGTCACCCAGTCGCAGGGGTTGTGATCAGTGTTTCTACTGTCGATGCATGTCACCTTTTAAACAAACACACGAACGCGCAATAATCCTAGACAACTCATCCAGCCATACTAATCATCAACAGCAGGTGTGTGGAAGAACCGAATTAGCCACATTGTAATTAGCGCGATGATCTCATCTTAGATGTGTCAATTCATCTCGGATGTTTCAAGCGACGTACATAGAACAGACCCCAGGTTCAGTAAACATGTCACGTGCACAATGAGCTAAACTAGCTGAAGCTTCCGTAATGGCGTCACTACGATACTTTACAAGCCTTAAATAACAAATTAAACCTGCTGACCGGCATCAAAACAACATCCCACTTACATCTACATCACAGCCACAAGCTTCTCACCTCACTTGGTGGACTTTTTACCAGTTACTAACCTGTAAAGAACAGAGAAATGATGAGAGGGGAAACGTGTCGCGTCTCCTTCCCTCGCTTCGATCGTTCTGAAGACGAGGGCGGCTTCCCATTAAACCTCACCTTCTCACTAGAGAGGCGACGCCCCCTTGTGGTGAAATGAGGATACAGTCCCCAGAACAAACCAAGCACCCCTGACAGGGGCGTCTCGAACAAACACACAATACATGAAGTGAATTAGACTCCAACAGCAATATACACATTCACACTACACAAGATTATTGATCATTACATTACATAATGTTAGCACACACTTACGATATCACACTAATGTTAAGCTAATGCTGATCCATCTTACTTTGTGAGGACTCTGGAGAAAGCTGTTCTGTCCAACAGGTTTCTTCTGTCCATGACCTTCTCTATAACCTGCTGCACCAAATCTCATCATAATTATAATTTCATTTACATTCTTATTTTATTTGTCATGTACACAACTACACACAGTATGATACGCAGTGAAAGGATTATAACTTAGACATAAAAATGTATTACAATGAAAAAGAAAATGCACTAGAGAGAATAATTAAACTTAAATAGAATTTATATTGAAAATAAAATAAAACTTTGTTAATAAATTTCCAAATTTATAAAAGGTTTTAAATAAAAAACAAATAAAATAGAATTAAAATAGAAATGTATAAATTACAACCATCATGACTAATGTACAACATGTTTACTGTCATTAACTTTGATAATAATTATGGAGTCACAATGAAATGCTGTGCAATGATGTGTTGAGTTTAATAATGTACTAAATGAGTTTAATCATCACACACATCAGAAACAGAGAGAGAGATGATGATGATGATGAGGATGATATTAAAGCTACTAAACATTTAAACACACCTCTTTTAAATTCCACAACAATTTGTTGCATTTATAGAACAACTGCACCGTACTGAATATTGTACAAATCAAACTACTACAAAATAAAAGTCTTGGGGTTTGGGATTTTCAGTCCAGCTGATACAGTCTTCTGATTGTCTCTATAAGAATCTGTGAGAGTTTGTGATCAAACCAGCAGGTAAGAATTCGATCTCCTCCTTTTGCTGTATAGTACTTCTTTAAATGATGGTACTGTACATAGTGCAAAAAAATGTCCAGGATTGAGTAGAGAGGGACACAGATCATCTTATACACAGAAGGTCAATTTATGGCATAAATATGGGCGTTCAAAATAAAAGAGATTTTAAAAAAGCGTGTTTGGTATGTAAAAGCCAACTCTTACACCCGATACACAGTCGTACCTCTTTGTGCCACTTTCAAAAAGCAGTTCCTGTTTAATTGAAAACATAAGTGAACATTACATACCTGGTGTTTCCACTGTATTTTTTGCTTCTTACCATACACTGCTTTACACTGCATACAGACACTGTTACTAGCTGGAGCAACACTTCTGTAACCCGAGGTCAGTCACAGGTACAGACAGATACTTACTGTGTGTCCATCCAGTTTAAAATGAGATCCATCCCGAATCCAGAGCCCTTGCTTTCTATCAAACAGATGGCTGATCATTTTCACTGTCACAATTGATTATTAAAAAAAGAAAAATACAACATGAGCATAATAACACAATAAAATAAATGACTGTATATATCATCATCATCATCATCAATCACTAATGACCTGGCATAAAGACAACACAAGCTTTTGTAATGTCATACAACAAATAAAATACCGCTTGTACAGCGCTTTTAACAATTTTCATCGTCGCAAAGCAGCTTTACACAATCAAAATAATTATTTAAGTTTGTATGAAATCTGAGTGTGTATGAATTAAAAATGATCAGATAATCCCTCCTGAGCAAGTTGAAAGAGACAGTAACAAGGAAAAACTCCCTGAGATGGCAGTAGGAAGAAACCTTGAGAGCAATCGGACTAAACAGGGAACCCATCCTCATCTGGGTGAAACAGAGAGCAGGAATTGATCTGCACTCATACTATGTATTGGGTGGCACACTAGTGAAAACAAGTTCATTAAAAACTCGCTGGGTCAACTAAGGTTTAATTACTGAACAGACTTTCTAATGCAAGTTAACACGCACAGAAGTTGGTTCGGAAGTTGGCGCATGCGCGCTGATACGTTTCTGAAGTTGGCGCATGCGTGTTGGGTCCCAGCGGGTATTTTGAAGGTCATCTGGATTAGCCGCTTGTTTCTCCGCCTCACAACGGACAACTTCTTTTAAACTTTGGTAAGTGCATATATTTATATCGAAGTCCTTTGTAGAAATTGTCTCAACATAAATGAGCGTTATTATATGGTGCTCTTTGTGAAGTACATATAGTTTGGTGCAGTTGTTTATTTAACGTGAGACAGTGAGAAAGCTGCAAGTCATCCTGTAACCTGAGTTACTACAATCAATATATTTTGTATTATTTTAAGTTTACTACATTTATTTGTTATTTATTACAGGTGTTGTATATTATGAAGTATATTTAATTATATTAAAAATATTAAATTTAGAATTGAATATGATTTAATGATTATTTACAGCACATTATTATTTTGTCTGTATCCCTGCATGTGTGATATTTGATTTATTGGTTATGTTGCTTATGTTGCGAGGAACTAACAGGTTACCTGCCTGGGGTTTCCCATGGGACAGGTGAGAGAGTGACACGGTGTGAGAGAAGCACATGAGGAGGGCAGTTTGTATTCTGTCTTGCAGTTTGGCTTAATAAAATAAGTTGTTGCAAACTTAACTGTAGCCGCTTATTACCCACAGCCAAAGAGACTGGAGAAGAGTAAGACTCTAGAAAGTCCTGGATAAACATGTTTCCAGACTTCATAACAAGACCTCAAACTTTGCCATTTCATGTAAGTAAAGATTTACCATGCAGTATTATTAATGGTTTTAAGAACGAAGTATGAAGTTAAGGCAAAAAATAATGCTTGTTATACCTTAATAGTTTACTTTTTATGTAAGACTATTCATACCCCCCCATTTCATTAAATATAACAAAAAAAAGTAAAAAAAAACTATTTAATATTTCCTTGCAAACCTATAATTGGTCAGACTAGTTTCAAAAGTTTGATATCTGTATTATGTTTTTGTTTTTAAAAGAGTTTTATGTTAATCAATGCTACATTTATTTGATCAATATAATATACTACATTTATTGAATATAGTAAAACTGGAATAATGTGAAATGATGTTAGACTTCAAAATTTCTGTTTTCTACTGGAATGTACTGTACGTAAAACTGTAATTTATTGCTGTGACATTAACCTCAATGTTCTGCATCATTACTTAAGCATTTAGTGTCACATGGTCTTCAGAAATCCCTCTAATATGAGGATCTGATCATGGGAAAATTTCTTGATATTTTTGTATAGAGAGTTATAGCTTTTTTGCCAATTTTAATATAAGAATGTTGGCTTATAAAAATGCCTAATATTGTCATTCAGTTCTAGGGGGAAAAGTTATTGTTTTCACAAAACTCTATAAATGTTTCTTGATCATTATGAATGAATTATAGAAATAGTGATTTCTGAGGATCATGTGACACTGAAGACTGGAGTAATGATGTGGAAAATACAGCTTTACATCACCGCACTAAATAAAACAATTTAAATACATTCCAATAGGAAAATAAGCTGTTTTGAATTGTAATATTTCACATTATTCCTGTTTTTACTGATTCCTGTATTTCTGATAAAATAAATGTAACCTTCAAGAACATACTTGTGCGAGTTCAGTTAGATCTGCTCTGAAGCACAGTTCTTCTCTTGGAAAACATATGAGAAATGGACTTTCCCCCTTACAGTAATGTAGATTCGAGCTTTAGCAGCCATAGAACAAGAAAAATAAAAATAACACCATCAAAGATTTTAGATTAAGGCATAAGGAATCAGAAAAAATGAAAAACAGAACCTGAAGCTGCAACTTCAAATCAAAAATGTCTGTTTCTCTCAATTCTACATGTGCACAAGGTGATGTTGAGACACTTGAGCACAAACTCAAGAAAGAACATCTTTTTTTCTGTGCAAACAGTATTGCATATTGTTGACTTAACTCAAAATGTCAAGGCAGCGGTTTAATAACGGCTAATTGAAAGGATTTGGGAACATACCCACTACACTGAAAAATTTAACTCAAAATTTCAAGGCAACTTGCTACACAGCTTTTTTGAGTTAAATCCACTTTTAACCCAAATTGTTGACTTAACTCAAAAAAGCTGTGCAGCAAGCTAATCAAGAACCCTGACCTTGACCCCTGGTCAGCTTTCTAATTACAGGCTGATATCAAACCTTCCCTTTATCTCCAAGATTCTGGAAAAGGTAGTATCACAGCAGCTATGTTCACATCTACACAGAAATAGCATTAATGAACTGTATCAGTCAGGATTTAGGCCTCATCACAGCACAGCGACAGCACTTGTTAAAGTAGTAAATGACCTCCTATGGGCCTTTGATCAGGGTGCGTCACTTGTGTTATACTTGTGCTACTGGACCTCAGTGCAGCTTTTGACACCATTGATCATAGTATTCTCCTTCACAGATTAGAAAAGGTAGTAGGAATTAAGGGAACTGCCCTCTTGTGGCTCAGATCCTATTTGACTGATCGTTATCAGTTTGTAGATTTAGATGGTGACCATTCCTCTTGTTCTCAAGTGGAGTTTGGTGTTCCACGGGGTTCAGTTTTAGGCCCACTGTTTTTTTCCCTTTACATGCTTCCTCTGGGCAACATAATTCATAAACATGGTATTAGTTTTTATTGTTATGCTGATGACACACAATTATATGTCTCCGCAAAACCAGATGAGAGAAACCAGTTTGCTGAAATTGAGCAGTGTGTGCAGGACATAAGAAGTAAAGCTTTCTGATCACACTGTAACTTTAGATGGTCTTTCTGTTCCATCAAATGCAACAGTAAAAGACCTCGGTGTGATTATAGATTCCACCCTTTCATTTGAAGCACATGTAGATAATATTACCAGGATAGCTCTTGGAGGAGAACCTCACCTGGACGCTCAACACCAGCTCTCTGCATAAGAAAGCCCAACAATGTTTTTCTTCCTGAGAAGGCTGAGAAAGGCACAGCTTCCACCACCAATCCTCACCACCTTCTATAGAGGAACCATCAAGAGCATCCTGAGCAGCTGCATCACTGTCTGGTTTGGGAATTGTTCCATATCAGACCGCAAGTCCCTACAGCGGATAGTGAGGACAGCTGAGAAGATCATCGGGGTCTCTCTCCCCTCTATCAAAGACATCTACACCACACGCTCCATCCGCAAAGCCACCAGCATTGTGGCTGACCGGACACACCCATCACACACACTCTTCACCCTCCTGCCGTCTGGAAAAAAAGGTACCGAAGCATTCAGGCCTCACATCCAGACTATGTAACAGTTTTTACCCACAAGCCATTCGTCTCCTAAACACAAAGAGACTGGACTGATAAACACACACACACACACACACACACACACACACACACACACACACACACACACACACACACACACGCAAATCACTAAAACAGACGAACTAAATAACATCCGGACTGAACTGATAAACACACATATGCACAATCGCACTGATGTACAACCACCTTAATTCGTTCATACCTACCTATCTGAACTGCTCTTTGCAACATTTGCACAATATTTTATTTCACTTTGCGATATTTATTTAGCGCAGCATGTTTGTAAATAGATGAGTCTTAGGTAAAGGAGCAGATCTGGGGGACTCATGGACGTAGAGTATCTGGTGAACTGGTATGTTTAGATGCTGTCCTCCCCACTCTCATTGTTCACTCAGGTTTGTTGACGGTGAGGTGATTGGTTGCTTTACATCTCAGTTTCCCCTCATGTCTGTGTTTCCTTCTGGCTCCTCCCTTTTAGTGATGATGGTATAGTTAGTCCTGCCGGAGTCCCTGCTTGCACTTTGCACTAAATATACATTGACCTTATACATGTTGACTGTGACCAGACCGAACTGCCATCTCTCCTTATTTTCTCTCTCTCTCTCTCCCTTTCTCCTTTCCCTCTCCCTGTCTCTCTGTTGAGCTATACATGTCGCTCCTGAGTTGCCAGTTGGTGTGGTGGCTGGGGATGGTTTCCACGATCCTGTCCTCGATTGATGCTGACAGCTGTTCTCTGGGGATCTGTGACTTCTGTCGTTCGATAGTTCTGGACTGGAATTTTCTACAGTCTACCTGAGCCTCCAGGAACAAACTGGACTCCTTTTAATTTTAACACATCTCCTGTTACACTGAACTTCCAGTACACATTATTAAGTTGATCAATCCCTGCTCTCCGTTATCACCCAGATGAGGATGGGTTCCCTGTTGAGTCTGGTTCCTCTCAAGGTTTCTTCCTATTACCATCTCAGGGAGTTTTTCATTGCCATCGTCGCCCTCGGCTTGTTCATCAGGCCTATTCATCAGGAATTATTCAGGAATAATTTTGATTCATACACATTCACATTTCATACAAACTTACTTCTTTTGATTGTGTAAAGCTGCTTTTCGACAATGTCAATTGTTAAAAGCGCTATATAAATACAATTAAATTAAATTGTAATCAAATAATACATTTTCAAAAATTTGTTGTAAAAAGTTTAAAAACTGATAAACACTGTGTGTGTGTGTGTGTGTGTGTTTGTGTGTAGAAGGTATATTTAGCTGATGTAGTTGGTGTGTGCTGCAGTGGTTTATCAGTGTGTGTATCTGCTCTTTGCAGGTGTCAGGCATTAATGCTGTATGACAGCCGATTGCTTCCTTTCTCTGAAATCAGTGTGTGATGTGGTCGACTCTCCTCATTTAGATATCACAGTGAAGGAAGGTGGAGCTCTGTTTATCAGCGCTGATGTTATTTTGATATATATGGAGAAAATGAAAGATGCCTCATCTGATTTGTTATTGAGGCTGTATGAAGACTTTCACTTGTCTTTCTAATAAGGTAATGTTGAGTGTGATTGGTCTCTCTCTCTCTGTAGGGGGCTGAGTGAGGGGACAAACTTCTCTCTGTCTCTCTGGGTGAGTGGAGGTGAACACATCGTGTACAGTGAGGAGGGAGATGGAAATCTGTCTGACTTTTATTCTTCTCTCATCCACACTCACACTCACAGCAGCTGGTAGGTGCAAACTAATTAATCACAATTTAATTCAAACTAAAAAAAAATCACAAACGTCTCTTTTTATTAATCAGATACAACTGTATCTTTAAACCGTAAAAGTGTTTCATATTTGTTGAAATTACTTGTTTCATCCTTACATTAATATGGAATATTTATTGTGTGTAAAACATACGGAATTAGGTTTCTAGTCAATATTACTAAAAATCTAAAAATGACTAAATAAATTGTGTGTGTGTGTGTGTGTGAGAGAGAGAGAGAGAGAGAGAGAGAGAGAGAGACCATGGCAGATATCAGGAATATAATAAACATTATATAGCCATTAGTTTTTTATATCTTTCTATGCCCCCCTCTTTTTCTCAGACAATGTGCAGTTGGTGAATGGTGGAAGCCGCTGTACTGGTAGAGTGGAGGTTGTTCATGATGGACAGTGGGGAACAGTATGTGGTGATCGCTGGGATAAGGTTGATGCTGCAGTGGTCTGTAAAGAGCTGGGATGTGGAGAGCCTATAGATGCACCTAAATATGGTTACTTTGGACAAGGATCAGGACCAATCTGGATGGATGATGTGGACTGTAGTGGATCAGAGTCAACCCTGAAGAACTGTAGATCGGCAGGGTGGGGGAAGCATAACTGTAAGCATGTTCATGATGCTGGAGTCATCTGCTCAGGTAATGTACTGTATTTAGAAAAAAAAAAAGGACAGTAAGTAATTTTATTAGCATGGTTGTTTTGATTAACTAAATCAGTGGTGGGAAGTAACAAAGTACTTAATTACATTTCTCTTTTTTAATTAAACATAAAACAATGCATCCTTTGGGTGTGTTATGTTTTACCATTGGTTAACTAGAGCAGAGTACATGCATGTTAGTGGCTTGCTAATAATAATAATAATTAAAAAAACGCAAACCGCAATGGATTCTTCATCAACACCATTGAGGATGTTCCCTGCCGTCAGTGGATTTTAAAAAAAGAATGAAATATAAACATTCTTATTTTATAGACTTATAATAACTTAGACTTAGAATTATATTTGTCTTTCTTTTTATGCTGATCCTTAAAATAATAATTATTTATTTTATGTATTTTATGTGTAAAATACATAAAATAAAATACAATCTGAGTCGATATGATGGTCTGCTAGAGCAGAGAGAGTGAGTGTGTGTGTGCGCATGTGTGCGAAGGCAACGGGGAACAGGGACTGCACGTGTGTGTACGTGCACTCAAATGACTCGTGCACACTGCGGGCTGATACAGAGAAGGAGCAGATGGATCTTTAACCTCTATAATGAGACCCTCTTCTGCTTTATACGCGTGCACACACGTGTGTTATAATAAACAGTACACGTGTGCTGTACACATACACTTACAAACACAAAATAAAATCTGTTTTATGCACATACACATGGTCACAGTGTTATAGTAAACAGTACATGCACGGATGTTGATTATACCAGTGAGAGACGCACGCTAAGACCCAGCAGGGGAGACAATAACCCACAATTCTGCAGCGCAGGAGAGGGAAAAAACATTGGCTCAGTTGTGGTTGTGATGCTCGGCGCCAAACAACGCAGATTTTTACATTTTTAAGTTAACCTAAAACTATCAATTTCTATACAAAAAAAGACAACAATAGACAACAGCCAACAAAGTGCATGTGCAAATGTGCAAACGAAGAGCTACATGACAACACAACAATGTAACACAACAATGTAACACGTTACAGTAAAGAACTACCTTTTTAGTGATAAAGTATGAGTTGAGGTAGTGGAGAGAGCAGAAAGTAAACAATTAACATTGTGTTAAAAAATATTGTGTGCAAATAGCAAAGTGAAATAAATTATTGTGCAAATATTGCAAAGAGCAGTTCAGACAGGTAGGTATGAACAAATTAAGGTGTTTGTAGATCAGTGTG
>JAAGKR010003079.1:17903-37708 GCA_011419295.1 Clarias macrocephalus
ACGCACGCTAAGACCCAGCAGGGGAGACAATAACCCACAATTCTGCAGCGCAGGAGAGGGAAAAAACATTGGCTCAGTTGTGGTTGTGATGCTCGGCGCCAAACAACGCAGATTTTTACATTTTTAAGTTAACCTAAAACTATCAATTTCTATACAAAAAAAGACAACAATAGACAACAGCCAACAAAGTGCATGTGCAAATGTGCAAACGAAGAGCTACATGACAACACAACAATGTAACACAACAATGTAACACGTTACAGTAAAGAACTACCTTTTTAGTGATAAAGTATGAGTTGAGGTAGTGGAGAGAGCAGAAAGTAAACAATTAACATTGTGTTAAAAAATATTGTGTGCAAATAGCAAAGTGAAATAAATTATTGTGCAAATATTGCAAAGAGCAGTTCAGACAGGTAGGTATGAACAAATTAAGGTGTTTGTAGATCAGTGTGATTGTGCATATGTGTGTTTATCAGTTCAGTCCGTGTGTTATTTAGTTCGTCTTTTTTAGTGATTTGTGTGTGTGTGTGTGTGTGTGTGTGTGTGTGTGTGTGTGTGTGTGTGTGTGTGTGTGTGTGTGTGTGTGTGTTTCAGTCCAGTCTCTTTGTGTTGAGGAGACGAATGGCTTGTGGGTAAAAACTGTTACATAGTCTGGATGTGAGGCCCGAATGCTTCGGTGCCTTTTTCCAGATGGCAGGAGGGTGAAGAGTGTGTGTGATGGGTGTTTCCGGTCAGCCACAATGCTGGTGGCTTTGCGGATGGAGCGTGTGTTGTCTATGTCCTTGACAGAGGGAAGAGAGACCCCGATGATCTTCTCAGCTGTCCTCACGATCCGCTGTAAGGTCTTGCGGTCTGATATAGTACAATTCCCAAACCAGACAGTGATGCCGCTGCTCAGGATGCTCTCAATAGTTCCTGTATAGAAGGTGGTGAGGATTGGTGGTGGAAGCTGTGCCTTTCTCACCCTTCTCAGGAAGAAAAGACATTGTTGGGCTTTCTTTTGCAGAGAGCTGGTGTTGAGAGACCAGGTGAGGTTCTCCTCCAGATGGACACCCAGGAAGAAGAGCCGTCGATGCTGAGCGGAGAGTGATTGCTCCGTGTCCCCCTGAAGTCAACAATCATCTCTTTTATCTTATCGACGTTCAGAGACAGGTTGTTGTCTGTACACCAGTCCATTAGCCTCTGCACTTCCTCTCGGTACGCCGACTCGTCATTCTTGCTGATGAGACCCACCACGGCCGTGTCATCAGCAAACTTGATGATATGATTGGTCGCTACACAATCATGAGTCAGCAGTGTGAACAGCAGGGGACTGAGCACACAGGCCAGGGGGGCCCCAGTGCTCAGTGTGGTGGTGCTGGAGGTATGGCTTCTGATCCGGACTGCCTGAGGTCTTTCGGTCAGGAAGTCCAGGATCCAGTTACAGAGGGAGGTGTTCAGGCCCAACAGGCTCAGCTTCCCGATCAGTTGTTGGGGGATGATTGTATTGAATGCTGAACTGAAATCTATGTACAGCATTCTGACGAAAGTGTCCTTCTTGTCCAGGTGTGTCAGTGCCAGGTGGAGTGTGGTGGAGATGGCGTCGTCCGTCGAACGGTTTGAATGATGCACGAACTGCAGGCGGTTCAGTAAGGGAGGCAGCAGGGTCTTGATATGTCTCATGATGAGCAGCTCAAAGCACTTAGGTGTGAGTGCAACAGGGCGGTAGTCATTGAGAGAGGACACAGTAGACTTCTTCGGCACGGGGGCGATGGTGGTAGACTTGAAGCATGTGGGAACGATGGTGCTGCTCAGAGAGATGTTGAAGATGTCAGTGAGAACATCTGCCAGCTGTTCTGCACGTTCTCTGAGCACTCTGCCTGGGATGTTGTCTGGTCCAGCAGCTTTACGAGGGTTGACTCTTCGCAGAGTTTTCCTCACATCAGCCGTGGTGAGACACAGCACCTGGTCGTTCGGAGGAGGGATGGTCTTTCTCGCCGTCACGTTGTTCTGTATGTCGAAATGTGTGTAGAAGCTGTTCAGCGCATTCGGAAGGGAGCCGTCACTGTCACAGGCAGGTGATGAAGTCCAGTAGTTAGTGATGGCTTGTATACCCTGCCACATGCGCCGTGTGTCACCGCTGTCTCTGAAGTGATTGCGGATTCTCTGGGCATGTGCATGCTTCGCCTCTCTGATGGCCCGGGACAATTTGGCCCTTATTGTTCTTAGGGCCGCTTTGTCCCCCGCTCTGAAGGCAGAGTCTCTGGTCTTCAGAAGTGCACGTAATCCACGGTTTCTGGTTGGGTCGTGAGATGATGTTCTTGGAGACAGCGACGTCATCGGTACACTTGTTGATGTAGCTGGTCACTGATGACGTGTACTCCTCCAAGTCGGTGTAGTCGCCGTAAGTCGCAGCCTCCCTACACATGTTCCAGTCAGTGTTCTCGAAACAGTCCTGAAGAGCAGAGATGGCTCCTACTGGCCAGGTTTTCACCTGCTTCAGAACCGGTTTTGAACGCCTGACGAGTGGTCTGTATGCTGGAATTAGCATAACAGAGTTGTGGTCTGAGTAGCCGAGGTGGGGGCGGGGCTCTGCCCAATATGCGCCGGGGATGTTTGTGTAAACAAGATCCAGCGTGTTTTTCCCTCTCATTGCAAAGTCCACATACTGATGGAATTTAGAAAGCACTGACTCCTGCTGAAATTTCCAGCGACAATAAACAGTCCATCCGGGTGTGTTCTGCAGATTACTGATCTTAGCATACAGTTCACAGAGCGCCTCCTTAGCATTAGCGCTAGGTGGAATGTACACTCTGATGATGTAAACAGTGATGAATTCCCGCGGTAAATAAAAAAGTCTACATCTAACAGTCACAATCTCCAGCAACGATGAGCAAAAGCTAGAAACTAGCACAGAGTTCTTACACCATTTCCTGTTGATGTAAACACACAAGCTGCCTCCGTGAGTCTTACCGCACAGAGCTGCATTTCTGCATCTACGAGGCGAGTCCGTCTAGTTGAATGGCGGCGTCTGGAACTCTGTCGCTGAGCCATGTCTCCGTGAAAACAAAGACACAGCAGTCCCTCACCTCACGCTGTGTAGCCTGCTGAAGTTGGATATAGTCCAGTTTATTGTCCAGAGAGCAGACGTTTGATAAGATCATGGACGGTAGAGCCGGCCGGCTAGGGTTTGTTTTTAGCCTAGCACAGACTCCCGCCCGATGCTGCTTTTCCGCTTCCTCGCGCGATGTCCCCTCCTCTGGCTACGGGCATCAGGCAATGCTGAGAACTGGAGGTCTGGTTCTCAAAGCAAGCCAAAGTAGCGCAAGTAATTTAACATGCAAGTACTTTCTTACTTTATCCTATATAAAGTCAGGTATTTTATTGTTTTTCATTTCCATTCATTCATCTTCTATATCTGTTACCTGGGGTAAAGGGTCATGGGTGCCTGAATCCTATTCCAGGAAACAGGGCATGAGGCAAGGTACAGCCTGGACAGGGCGCAATCAATCACAGTGCACGCACGCACGCACGCACCAAAAAGAGCAATTTGGGAATGCAAATTAGCCTACTCTGCATGTCTTTGCACTTGGTTGGAAACTGGAATACCAATAGGAAACCCTCAAACCATGGGGAGAACATCCAGACTCCACATACACAAACCTGAGGTTCAAACCCTTGAACCCAGAGGTGTGAGGCCAATTTTTCCCTTTTAAATGTCTTTTAACTTGAGTAAATAATTTAAGTACTTGAACCACTGAACCACCACTGAATATGATAATAGAAATACATTCATTTTAGTTAATGTTATAATTCATTTAAGAATGAAAATAATTAAGTACATTGGAATGATTATTTAATATTCTGCCTTTTTAAAAATGTGCACAATATTTACAAAGTTAAATGAAACACAGGTGAAACTTTGAGACTTGCTTCTGGTCCTTTTCGGTGCTCTGGGAGAGTGGAGGTGTTTCATGGAGGTTCCTGGTCATCAGTGTGTGATGCTGACTTTGACCAGCTGGATGCAGAGGTTGTGTGTCGAGAGCTGGGCTGTGGGATTCCTGTGAAGGTTCTGGGATCAGCTGCTTTTGGCCAAGGGGAGGGTCAGGTGTGGACCGAGAAGCTTCAGTGTAGAGGAAATGAATCTAAGATTGACTTCTGTCCAACATCATCTTCACTCCAGCACTCAAACTGCTACCATGACAACGATGTGGCATTAATATGTTCTGGTTAAGTATTGTGTGTGTATCTATTTTATGTCTGTGATTATGAATCCTAATGAATGTTGAACACAAACAACTATAAAGTATATAATATAGTTTTTTATTTAATTAATAAATATTTAAATCTATTTTATTAATCAATAATATATTATTAAAAGGAAATATATACAGTGCGTCACAAAAGTGAGTACACCCCACACATCTCTGCAAATATTTAGTTATATCTTTTCATAGGACAACACTGCATAAATAACTCTTTGATACAATGATGGTGGCCACACAAAATATTGACATTTCAAATTTTCACTTAGGGGTGTACTCACTTTTGTTGCCATGGGTTCAGCTATTATTGGCTGTATTTTTAGTTATTTTGAGGGGACAATAAATTTACACTACTATACAAACTTTACACTGACTAGTTTTCATTGTGTCAAAGAGTCATTTATGCAGTGTTGTCCTATGAAAAGATATAATTAAATGTTTGCAGAGATGTTAGGGGTGTAATTACTTTTGTGACATACTGTATACAGTATATATAGTCTGTTAAACATTTGTCTGAAGGTTGCTTAGATGAAAGTTGTCACTTTGGGCTCATATCTTTTATTTACTTTCAGCTCCAATGCACTATGGTAGACAATCAAAATAACAACTTTGTTAATGTCCAAATATTTAGTAACCTGACTTGCTGTGTGCACATGTGCATGTATGTAAGATAGTTCTCGTAAACCATGATGAAAACATAGGCCCCTCTCTTCCTTTCTGAAATATTTGAGTAGTATTGCTGTAATGTTATTTTTGATGAAATTCACATAACATATTCAGACTAAACCTTAATCATGCTCACTCACTCCATTTTTCTACACATCTCTGTCTCTCTCATAGGCAGTGTGAGGTTGGTGAATGGTCAAAGTCACTGTGCTGGGAGAGTGGAGGTTCTTCATGATGGACAGTGGGGAACAGTGTGTAGTTATGGTTGGGATATGAAAGATGCTACAGTAGTGTGTAGAGAGCTGCGCTGCGGGGAGCCTGTAGATGCACCACAATATGCTCATTTTGGAGCAGGATCAGGACCAATCTGGATGGTCGATGTGGACTGTAGTGGATCAGAGTCGACACTGAAGATTTGTAGATTGGGTGGTAGGGGGGATTTCTGTGGTCATGGTAATGATGCTGGAGTCACCTGTTCAGGTAAACTGTTGATCTTGGAAATGATGATCAGAAAAAAAAAGAAAACATATATTGTTAATTTAGTTACATACACATTTTGCTTTCAACTGATTTAAAAATTTTAGAACTGCATATAATAGACAAGGCTAGGCCACATGCAGTAAGAAAATCCAAAATAACAAAAACTTAGAACTTACAACAAGAGCAGGGGAAACCGTAAGGCTTCATAATGTGTATTAGACTGCATTTCTTATAGTGTGTAACAAGAATTTATATAAAGAGGAAGAAAGTGGTACAAAACTCAGATGAGAGTGGCCTCCAGGGGATTGTGGGAAAAGAGCTGAACTGAATGTTAAAGCTAATACTTGAAATAATGTCTTAATGTGCTGTCTTGCTAAAAAATTCCATAATTATATAAAACACAGGTCACAGAATGCCGAGACTCAGTGCTGGTCCTCACCGGTGCTCTGGGAGAGTGGAGGTGCTTCATGGAGTTTCCTGGTCCACGGTGTGTGATGCTGACTTTGACCAGCAGGATTCAGAAGTTGTGTGTCGACAGCTGGGCTGTGGGATTCCTGTGAAGGTGCTGGGATCAGCTGCTTTTGGCCGAGGGGAGGGTCAGGTGTGGACAGAGGAGCTTCAATGTACAGGAAATGAATCTGATATTACCTTCTGTGCAACATCATCTTCAGTCAGACATTCAAACTGCTCCCATGACAACGATTTGGGATTAAAGTGTTCTGGTTAAGTAACTTTTGCTTAAATAGAGATTGACAGATAGCTGTCAATCAAACTTGTTCCTCTTTTACTAAACTCTCGGCTGTTTGTTCAGGTCACACAGAGGCGCGGCTGGTGAACGGACCGGACTCCTGTTCTGGTCGAGTGGAGCTCCAGTACCTCAGTGACTGGGGCACAGTTTGTGCTGTAAGCTGGGATATGAGAGCTGCAGATGTTCTCTGTGCACAGCTGGGTTGTGGGAGTGCTGTGGCTGTGGTGGAGGTGAACTGGTTTGGGGAGGGGAGTGGCCACATCTGGGCTGATGTGTTTGATTGTCAGGGGAATGAGACACACCTATCACAATGTGGCATCTCATCATGGAGTCGAGCTGCCTGCTCTCATAAACACGATGCTGGAGTCATCTGTAATGGTGAGATATTAACCTCACCTACACCACATTAGTGAATAAACTCAGTGTTGGTTAGAATATTTAAATGATGTTCTTCTGCTTCAGGATCATCCATGGCGTTTCATGAGGGGCGAGTGCGGTTGTCTGGAGGGAGCGAGTGTCAGGGGGAGGTGGAGATTTATTTCAGGCAGGACTGGAGGAGACTTCTCCTGGACTCGTGGAGTCTGTCTGAGGCGTCTGTGCTCTGCAGACAGCTGGGCTGTGGCTCTGTGCTGAACTACCGCTCCTCTCCATCCACCACTGAACACAAACACATGTGTGTAGCGGGCTTCAGCTGCTCTGGGAGTGAAGCTCATCTGGGGAACTGCAGCAGTGCACAACCTGTCAACTGCAGCTCCGGGAAACAGATGTACATCACATGCTCAGGTACACAGCACAACACATACACATGACCAAGTATGTACAAAATCACGCATGCTAAAAATTATCACATTTATTCAATTATTCTGCCATTCCTTAGAGCTCAATGCCCAGAGCTAAAAATTTACTGATGATGGCAAAATTTTGGATTTAAAATGTTTAGAATTTGAGTTGTTACAGTGTGGCTGCATTCACATTAATATTTAAAAGATTTTCTTGAATAGTTTTGTAGGCAAATCTCCATTAGTGAGCTGCTGGTAACCTCAATATAGTGGACTTTATGTTGATTGAAATGCATTTCCTGTTTAACAATTGCACCTTTGACAATTATATAAGTGATTTATTTATGGCCACACTATACAGTATCCGACAAATATAGATAGTACATATAGATAAAATTTTTCTTTGTCCCTATTGCCTCTGTCAATGCTCATTAGGGACAAATTGATTACGATACACACTTATAAATTACAAAAAAAAAGAAGAAAAAAATATATACATACACAGTGGAACCTTGGATTAAGAGCATATTTTGTTCAGGAAGTGGGCTCGTGATCCAAAACACTCATAAACCAAATCATCATTTCCCTTAAGAAATAATGAAAACAACTAAAATTATTCATTCCACGGCCCCAAAAAATAAATACATAAAAATAATTAATACAATATATAAAATGAAAATAAAACAAATTAATCTGCACTTTACCTTTAAAAAAAAAGTACAAATAAATCCAGACAGATAAGTGTTTCCATTGGTGCGCGCAGGCGCCGTGTGTGTGTGTGTGTGTGTGTGTGTGTGTGTGTGTGTATGGAATTAGCCCCTTCCCTCACCTCGTTTTACACAGTAACACTCCTCCTCCCTCTCCCCACCTCGCTTTTTAAGTTTCACAACCAACACATAAATACTGCGGAAACACCGTTTTAACGAAAAAAAAAATCTCTGAGACTGGCGTGAGCATACTAAGGGAATCACTGCTGTAAAAAAAAAAAAAAAAAAACCCAATGAACCAGCACCAGAGCAGAGCAGAGTTTCTGTGTGAAACCGGGGAGGGGGTGAAAAGGCGAGAGAGCGTCTGTGCGTGTGTCAGAATGTGTGTGTTAGGAACCTCCACTAGAATTCACAGTCTGTTTTTGTGTGTTTGTAGTTTTTGTTGGTCGACTCAGTTTCCCAGAAGGCACCTCGGTCAGGTGATGAGAGCTGACCTGAACCGAGGTAGCTCATTAGACATCTTATAAATAGCAGTTTGTTCTGGGAAACTGGGTCGAGCATTATCATTATCCTGGGTCGAGCTAGTTTAGTTATTACCGTCATGTGGGCATTCCTTTTTGTTTGTTTTTGTTTCTTTGAGTTTATATTTTAGTAATATTGTTTTAGTTGTTTTCAAGAGGGCTCTAGTTTAGTTTTCTTTATATTCCTTGTGTTAGTGGATTTATGGAGCTGTCCTGTTTCATGTTTAGTTAGGCTGTGTCTCCTCCTGTTTAAGTACTGTTCTGTGTATAACCAGTGTTGGCCTTCTTGTGTAGTTCTTTGTCTGTGGTGTCCTTTTCTGTTTAGATGTTTGTAACCCCATGAGTGCTTATCCGCTAGCAGGGTTAGCCGCTAGTAGGCCTAGGCCCCTAGTAGGGTTAGCCCCTACTAGGGTTAGCCTCCAGTACGCTAGCCTCTAGTGGGATTGACGGCTAGTGGTTCTGGTCACTAGTAGGTTAGCCGCTAGTTTGGAATAGCCTCATGGGTGTCCTGCCTCTTGTGTTCTGGTCCCCTCATAGGTCAGTACTAACCTGGTTAGCCACTAATCCAGTTAGATACTAACCCGGTTAGGTCATTCATTCCTTACATCCATATTCCATATAGCTACTAACCCAACTAACCACTAACCCAGCCAGTCTAGTCCTGTCTCTATTCCTGTCTCTGGTCCTGTCTCTAGTCTCTGTGCCCTCTGAGGACACTTTACGATGCGTCGAAGCTGAGACACAGGGAAGGTGCGATGGATGCGTTGCATAGAAGAGGGAAGTAGGAGTCGGACAGTGCACGGGTTGATTATTCTGGTTATAGTGAAGGGGCCAATGAAGCGAGGTGAGAGTTTGTGTGAGAGAGTTCTTAAAGGGATGTCCTTAGTGGCGAGCATGACCCTCTCCCCTACGCGGTACCTGGGCGCCTTGGTACGGTGGCGGTCCGTCTGTCGCTTGTACGACCTGGATGCTTGCAGCAGGCTTCGTCTAGCTCGTAGCCATGTCCGCTTGCATCGGCGGACAAAATGTTGGACCGAGGGGACCTCTACCTCCTCCTCTTGAGTTGGAAATAGTGGTGGCTGGTAGCCTAGACAGCACTGGAATGGGGAGAGCTTCGTGGAAGCAGACGGCAGGGAGGTGTGCGCATATTCGACCCACGGGAGGAACTTACTCCAGGTAGTAGCATCGTGCGTGGTCATGCACTGTTCAGCTGTTCCACTGTCTCCTTGGCAGAGGGGAGTTTGGGAAGCGGGACCAGATGGACGGACTTCGAAAAACGGTCAACAATGGTCATAATACATGTGTTCCCATCTGACAAAGGTAGACCAGTAACGAAGTCCAGCGAAATGTGAGACCAGGGGCAGTGCGGTATGGGTAGGGGTCTGAGGAGGCTGACCGGAGGACGGTTGTCATGTTTACAGGGGGTGCAGACGTCGCAGGCTGCCACGAAGCTGGAAACATCCCTCCCCAACGTGGGCCACCAGAAGCGCTGCTGAATGATAAAGCGCATTCGGGCTGAGTCTGGGTTGCAGGCCAATCTGGATCCATGGCCCCACTCAAGGACCTGTGAGCACAGACCGAGGGGAACAAAAAGACGATCAGGGGGAACGTTGCTGGGGCCGGGCTCCTGGGTCAATGCCTGCTTAACCTTAGCTTCAATGTCCAATTCCACAGCTGCTCCTAGACGGTGAGAGGGCAGGATTGTGTCGCATGGCATAGAGTCGTGGGGAAGAATAAACTGACGTGATAGGGCGTCTGGCTTGGTGTTCTTGGAACCTGGCCAGTAGGACAGCACAAAGTTAAATCTAGAAAAGAACAGGGACCAGCGCGCCTGTTGGGCATTAAGTCTCTTGGCACTGTGTAAGTATTCAAGGTTCCTGTGATCGGTCCATACTAGGAACGGGAGCTCGGTCCCCTCCAGCCAGTGTCTCCACTCCTCTAGCGCTAACTTGATGGCTAGTAGTTCCCGATCGCCCACGTCATAGTACCTCTCGGCCGGGGACAGATGACGGGAGAAAAATGAGCAGGGGTGCAGTTTGTTATCCTGTTGTGACCTCTGGGACAAGACCCCTCCAACGCCAGAGTTGGATGCATCTAACTCCACCACGAACTGCCGGGATGGGTCGGGGGTGATCAATATTGGGACTAAGGTGAATCTTCCCTTGAGGTCAGAGAAGGCTCTCTCCGCCTCCTCGTTCCAATGGAAGCGCGTCTTGGAGGAAGTCAGAGAGGTTAGAGGAGAGGCGACAGAGCTATACCCGCGAATGAACCTGCGGTAGAAATTGGCGAAGCCCAGAAATCGTTGGAGGTCTCGTCGCGAGGCTGGGGTTGGCCAGTTGGAAACCGCCTGAACCTTGGCCGGTTGCATCTCTAGCCGCAAGGGAGAGATGACGAAGCCTAGAAAGGTGGTCGAAGTTGTGTGAAATTCACATTTCTCTGCCTTGACGTACAAGTTGTTCTCTAAAAGTCTCTAACACCTGACAAACGTGACGTCGATGCTCCTCCAGGTTGCGGGGAAAAATCCAAATGTCGTCTAGGTAGACGAATACGTAAAAGGTTCAGGAAGTCACGGAGTACGTCGTTTATTAGACTCTGGAAGACGGCAGGAGCGTTGGTGAGTCCGAACGGCACTACCAAGTATTCATAATGCCCGGTTGGGGTGTTGAAGGCGGTCTTCCACTCGTCTCCCGCCCTTATACGGACGAGATGATGGGTGTTGTGTAGATCTAACTTAGTGAAGATGGTGGCTCCCTGGAGAAGTTCAAAGGCTGTAGACATGAGCGGTAAGGGATAGCGATTCCTGACTGTTATTGCGTTGAGCCCTCTGTAATCTATGCATGGATGAAGGGATGCATCTTTTTTTTTTTGACAAAGAAAAACCCTGCTCCAGCGGGTGAGGAGGAAGGACGGATGATACCAGCAGCGAGAGCCCCCGTGATGTACTCATTCATGGCTTCTTGATCTTGGCGAGTCAGAGAGTAGAGACGTCCCTTTGGAGGAGCGGTGCCGGGAAGGAGGTCAATGGGACAATCATAAGGCCGATGAGGAGGGAGCGATGTGGCTCGAGTCTTTTTGAAGACCAGCTTGAGATCGTGGTACTCGGCGGGAACATTGGAGACGTTAGGAAGATCGTCAGGCTTGGCTGGAGTGGAAGGTAGAGGCAGTGCTGAGAGAAGGCAAGACCCGGAGCATGACGGGCTCCAGCCCATGATAGTGTGCTTAGTCCAGTCAATGTGTGGGCTCAGAGTGGTTTCTGGAAATTCGTAGGGTGAGAGGGCGGGTTCGTCGCGTGATGGCTGGCAGAGGCTTCCGTCTAGGGCCTGCACTGCGAGCGGAGGTTCTACTGGAACACATGGGACCTCCAAAGCCCTAGCTGTAGCAGCGCTGATCAGGTTATGGTCAGAACCGGAGTCGATGAGTGCCTGGACCTGGTGAGCTTGGCCGCAGATGATTATTGTAGCAGGGAGTAGGGAACGTGGTTCTGGGAGTCTGCCTGAAGGAGCGCCGTCTAGTGCTCCCAGTCTGACTAGAGGGCGCCTCCTTTTAACGGGGCAGTTCTTAAGAAAATGTCCAGAGTCTCCGCAGTAGAAACAGGCTCTTTCCTGGTGACGGCGACGCCTCTCCTCCTCTGAAATTCGGGTCCTGTCTAGCTGCATGGGCTCCTCCTGATTGTTCTGTCGTGGAGGGAGGGGTCTGTGAGCCGTTCGAGGGGGGGAAGGTCTGCTAGGGAGGCGATCTGCTGGAGCGTCTTGAGCGGAGGCATGCATCGACCCGACCAGCGAGATCCACGAGTCCGTTAAGGTCGGCAGGTAGCTCCTGAGAAACGAGTCTTTAACTGCCTCTGATAAACCTTCGAGGAGGACGTCAGATAGGGCCCTGTCGTTCCATCCACTGGTGACGGCGAGGGTCCGAAATTCAATGGCGTAATCATAAGCCGAGCGTGTTCCCTGGCGAAGTCTTAACCTGCTCCCGGCCTCCCTGCCGACATGAGAGTGATCGAAAACCCTCCTCATCTCCCTGGAGAACGCCTCAAAGTCATTACAACATGGATCGCGGGCATCCCAGACGGCCGTGCTCCACTCCCGGGCTCGGCCACTCGCGACCGCTCCGAGGACAAGGTGGAGGTTTGTAGCTCAAAAATCAGTGAACACTGCGAGAGGAATGATCTACATGTACCTGGTTCTCCTCAATAGGTGGGCGGGGCTGGTAAGCGTGGCTCGCGTGGAGTCTCTGGGCTTGTGGCGCGCGTTGAGGATAAACGGAGCTATTGCATAAGAATGGTGACATCAGCGAGGGTCTGCCTAGTGGTGAGGAGTTCTTGTTGCTTCCCGAGGAAGGTGCCCTGGCTCTCCAGGGCGATCCTCATCCTGTCGTACTCTGCTGGATCCATCACGTGTGGCCGGATTATTCTGTCACGTCCGAATGACGAAAGGGCGAAGAGATGGATCCAAATGCAGAGGTGCAGAGATGAGTTTGAGATGCTTGGGCTGGGTGACCTGAAGCTGTGTGCCGTGAAGAGATGAGAAGCGGAACCGTGGTCAAGAAGCGAAAGTGAAAGTTTGAAGCTGTTAGATCCGTCCGCGAGAGCGTTGAGCCGAAGCGTGAAGTGAAGCCATGGTCGAGGGAAGAAAACGAGAGTCCAAAGCCGTTAAATCCGTCAGCGAGTATAAAATAGCATTTTAAAATTAATGTGAAATTTCACAGGGAGCCAATGAAGTGAAGATAAGATAGGGTTGATGTGCTCTTATCTTCTGGGTCAAATGAGGACTCTGCTGCAAAATGAAAAATGATGCTTGTTTACAATTTTGACAATTTATTCCTTAACCTGGCAATATTTCTGACGTGAAAGAATGCTATCCTGGTAATATTATCTACATGAGCTTCAAATGAAAGACAAGAATCACACTGAGGTCTTTTACTGTTGCACTAGATACACCATGAAATGAAAGGCCATCTAAAATCTTGCTTCTAGCTACATTCGGTCCTATGACTAGAACTTTTGACTTATTAGGATTAAGTAGAAGAAGGCTAATTAGCATCCAGTCTCTTATATCCTTTACGCATTGCTCAACTTTAGCAAGCTGGTTTTTCTCATCTGGTTTTAGCATAACAATCTAGTATCAGCATAACAATAAAAACTAATACCATGCTTATAAAGAGAACAACAACAACAACAACAAAAAAAAAAAACGTAGGCCTAAAGGAAGCATGTAAAGGGAAAAAAGCTGTGGGCCTAAAACCGAACCCTGTGAAACTCTCCACTCCACTAGAGAACATTCAGAATAATCACCATTTTAATCTACATACTGATAACGATCAGTCAAATAGGATCTGAGCCAGGAGATGGCTGTTCCCTTAATTCCTACTACATTTTCTAATCTGTGAAGGAGAATGCTATGATCAATGGTGTCAAAAGCTGCACTGAGGTCAATTAACACAAGCATAGTGACGCAACCCTGATCAGAGGCCAATAGGAGGTCATTTACTACTTTAACGAGTGCTGTCTCTGTGCTGTGATGAGGCCTAAATCCTGACTGATACAGTTCATGTATATTATTTCTATGTAGATATGAGCATAGCTGCTACGCAACTATCTTTTTCCAGAATTGTAGAGATAATGCGAAGGTTTGATATTGGTCTGTAATTCGACAGCTGCCAGAGGTCGAGGTCAGACTTCTTAATTATCGGTTTAATAATTGCTAATTTAAAATATTTTTGAACAGACCCAATGCGGAGTGAAGAATTAATTACTTTCAACAGGGGTTCTGTTATTTCTGGCACTATCTGTTTGAGAAAATGTGTCGGTATAGGATCTAATATACAGGTTGATGAATTTGCAGAAGAGATAATTGAAATTAGTTAATTCTCTTCAAGGGGAGTAAAGTATTCTAGGTTCCGATCTCACATGGTTAACATCTGCATCAATTACATTGTCCAGTTTCAAAGCCTCAATTTAATGCCTAATATTTACAATTTTATTATTTAAAACATTCATGAAGTCTTCACTACTGCATGATGATGTTGCTCTTATTTTCTGTAAGAGTGGAGAGATACGTTGATCTAGCTACACTAAGAGCGTTTCTATCGTTCAGGATGCGCTCCTTCCACGTTAATTGAAATACAGTACTAACAATTTACACCATTTACGTTCTAATTTCCGAGCAGTCTGTTTTAAAGTGCGCATGCGGTCATTATACCGGGGAGCGAGTTTCTTATATCTAATAATTTTTCTTTTAATTGGAGCTAAATTATCTAAGGTAGAATATCGACTCCAAATATTCAGTCGCCTGATCGAGTTCTATGGGGTCAGATGGAAATTCAATCAAAGTTGGTAACTCTAGGAGATTATTGATAAAGCTCTGTGTGGTATTTGATGTGAATGTACGTTTAATACGATGATGCGGCATTGTGCATACATTATTACTATGACACACTTTAATTGAGACAAGATGGTGATCTGAGAGTGAAATCGTGAATACATTGTGAAGAAATCTGAAGAATATTATTAAATCTAAAGTGTGATCTGCTTTATGAGTGGGTCCTACTACACATTGATTTACTCCTACTGAGTCCAGTATGGACATAAATGCTTTTCTGAGAGGGTCTTCTGGATTCTCAAAATGAATATTAAAATCTTCATCAATTAATACTTTGTCTACGGAAATGATTTGGTTTGAGCGGAAATCTGCAAATTCACAGAGAAATGTGAAAGAGTACGGCCCTGGGAGTCTGTAATTGATAATTAGCGGGATTGACTGAGCAGACTTAATATTTGTAGCTACACTTGTTATCTTACTATAAAGAACTTCAAATGCATTACCTTTGTGTCCCTATTTTTGTACAATAGCCAGATTATCATTGTAAATAACTGCAACGCCTCCTCCTCTACCAGTTAGTCGAGGCTGGTATATGTAGCTGTATCCAGGAGGACTAGCTTCATAGCTACATACTCATTCTGTTTAATCCAGGTTTCTGTTAAACACAATATATTAAACTCCTCATTCATGATAATTTCATTAAGAATAACTGCTTTAGATGTGAAAGATCTAATATTTAACAGTCCTAGCTTCAGATCAGAGGTCTCTGTGTGCTCTCAGTTTGTGGTTTCTGTGTTAATTAAATTAAATTTGTGTTTAACTCGGGGAACAGACACAGTCTCAATTTGAATAACCCTGAGTGATGACTCTATGCAGCTAGTGAATGGTTGGTTTAGCCTCTCCATGTACCACTATCTTGGAGAACCTATGCTGTCCTAGAGCCCTAAGATTACCTGCTATGTCCGGTGCTCTGGCTCCTGGGATACACCTAACCACTGCCGCTGGCGCCCCTAAAGGCCTTGCTAATTTCACGTGCCTCTCCTATAACCAGAGCTCTTTCAGATTTCTTAGAGGGTGCATCACTGAGGAGAGCAAAGCTGTTGGACACGTGAAGCGTGGAGGAGGTGTGCTCCGGTGGGCTAGCCTTAGTGTTAGCTTTGGCTGAGTGAGTATGCCGCTGAGTCATCACCCACTCGCCCCGTTGTGAGGGCTCTAATGCCGGAGTTGGGGGCTAGTTATCTCCGCCCACGGCACCCAGACTTTCTGCTACAGGAATAACACTGCTCTTGCGCGCTCTAACCCTCTCTTAAGTCTGGATACTGAAAGTGGTTTATTTATACTTTTGAAAGTCTCTCTCTCTCTCTCTCTCTCTCTCTGTTTCTGTGTCTGTATGTGTCAAATACAGACCCTAGGTCCATCAGGCTGGTTGGTTCTGGGGGAGAGTGTGCAGGAAGGCTGGAGGTTTTCCACAGTGGCTCGTGGGGGACAGTGTGTGATGACTCATGGGATATTAAGGATGCACAGGTGGTGTGCAGACAGCTGCAGTGTGGAGTCGCCCTAAGTACCCACATACCAGCTTGGTTTGGTCCTGGAACTGGGTCCATATGGCTAAATGAGGTGGAGTGTGAGGGGAATGAGACGTCCTTGTGGAACTGCAGATTTCAGCTGTGTGAAGAGGGGGAATGTGGACACCAGGAGGACGTAGGAGTTGTGTGCTCAGGTACAGTATGATGTCATTGCATTCTCTTAAATATGTATTTTATTGGGTTTTTTCCCTTTCTTTGGGTTGGCACACAGGATTATTTGGTCTGCAGATCAGTGGTACAGGATGTCCTTAACCATCCTTTTCTCCAAGTTTGGGACTGGCACTAAGGATGCCCTGCTTGGCTGGGTATTTTATATGTGCATATGTTTTTAAGCACCTTACCCAAGGGCCCAAAAGTGGCTACCTGACAGTAATGGGGCTCAAACCCCTGACCCTCCAATTACTAACCCAGAGCTTTAACTGCCTTAGACACACCTGTCCTGCTGTTAAATTTGTATATGTCTGTATTTTATGATGTTCTTGTGTTATCCTGATATATTTCAGTTCCAAAAAGTTAGCATAACCATAAGGACCTTTTTCATGTTATATAGTACCCATCAAATGTTTGGACACACCTTGTAATTCCATGCTCTTTCCTGATTTTTTTTTTCTATAAAACAACTATTGATGCTCTGTAAAGCCTTCATAATAGCTCTAATCTGAAGTGCTATTTGTTAATTGGTAATTTCTGTGGCTGGAAACTCTAAATGAATTTCTCTGCAGCAGAGCTAAATTTTGGGTTTGCTTTCCTGGGATGGTCTTCACGATAGCCAGTTGCATCATGTTTTTTGCAAATGCAAAACTGTTCCACAATAGCTGACCTTAATAAATGTCTTAAAATAACAGTTGACTGTTGTTGTTACTCAGATAATTCCATATGTTATTTTATAGTTTTGAAATGTACAGTATTTTTTCTAGAATGTAGAAGTAAATCACTAAACAAAAATCTAAAATTTGGACTGTTACTGAATATCCTCCTTAAATAAATGTATTATTATACATATTCATCACAGTGGGATTTCTATCAAATTAAGCAAAGTTTGATTTTTCTCACTAGAGTTTAAAGAGATGCGACTCACGGAGGGCTGTAAGAGGAATCTGGAAGTGTTCTACAATGGAACCTGGGGTAATGTGTGTTACAATCAGATGGAGCTGGAGTTAGAAACAGCAAACATGGTGTGCCGAGTGCTGAACTGTGGAAGACTTGATCATCTGAACTCGTCAAGAGCAAGAGTGGAATCTGTTCCTAACTGGATGGATCATGTAAAATGTAGGAAACATGACTCTAATCTGTGGCAGTGTCCCTCTTCACCCTGGGGACAGAACAGATGTGATAAACGCGATGAGGTAGTTCATATTACCTGCACTGGTAGGAGCAATCTTTCTTTCTAATAGTTTTAAATGCAGATTTTATATTAATATTCAAGCTATAATAGCAGAATAAGAGAAAATAATTTTTCACACATTTTATTACTGCAGAATATGGAACATCTCATGGGACATGCTCTTCATTTCCCCTTCAGAAATATTGCTCAAGTAAGGACGCATCCAAATGTTATAACAGTCGCTTTTAAAGTAAAGATTTACTTATTCCACCCAAAATATAATACATTTTCTTAACAATTTCTGTTTTAACAGTTTTATTTATTTTATATGGCTCTGGAAAATAAGAGACAACTGAAAATTATCAGTTTCTCTGGTTTTTATAGGTGTATGTTTTAGTAAAATGAACAACTTTATTCTTACTACTGACAAAAGGACTTCCAAATTCTAAATAAAAATATTGGTATTTAAAGAATTTATTTAAAGAAAAAAATAATATATCAATATATAAAAATATATTATTTGCAGACCTTGAATAAAGGAACATTCAGAAATCAGTATTTTCAGTATCAGTGTCACATTTTCATGTGTGTCAGCATGCCCGGTTGACCAGTTATTGTCCAAAGCTGAAAATTGAAAAGAAAGATGAAGAAAAACATGCACACAATATTACTATGTCAATTATAACACATATCAAAATGTTGCCACTTGTGGAACATTAAAATAAGCATATTAAGATAAAGGGAATATAAAGCGAATTATTAAAAATAATAATAATTCTTTCTGCACAACTGCCCCCTGATGCTACTTTAGTGTTAGCTAGCAGCAGCTCGGGTAACTACAGCCCAACTACCCTTTTCAGTGTGAACTAAATATAGAAAAAGTAGTCTTACATGTAACTGTTTATAATATTAGCCATTTTTTGCTTTTTCTGGATGGCTCATGAAAAAAAAATGGCAAAAAATTGACAGCATACCCATTTCTCTAGGTTCCACTACACCAGTAGATATGATAATTCTTCTACTTTGTCTGTTGGCTGTTCCCTTTCAGGGGTTGCCACAGCAAATCATCTGACGCCACCTAACTATGTCCTCTGCATACTCTTCTCTCACACTAACTAACTTCATGTCATCTCTCACTGCATCTATAAACCTCTTCTCTGGTTATACTTTAGACTTCCTGCCCGACAGTTCCAACCTCAGCATTCTTCTGTCAAAATATTCCAAATCTCTCCTCTGAAAATGTCATATTTGAATTTATCTCCAAAACAACCAACATGGGTTGTCCCTCTGATGGACTCATTCTTGATCCGATTCATCCTTGTCACTAACAAAGAAAGCCTTAACATCTTCATCTCGGTTAGCTCCAACTCTGCCTCCTTTCCTTTGGATTAGTGCCACTGTCTCTAAGCCATAGATCATCACTGGACTCACCACAGTCTTGTACACCTTTCCTTTCATTTTAGCTGTTTATCTTTTATCACATAATGCATCTGACACTTTTCTCCACCTTTTCCAACCTGCTTTTACATGCTTTTTCAACAAGTCGTGCCCCTTCTTTACTTCTGCTCCCTGTGGCCTCTCTGTTCCACTTGGGTCCATCCCACTCGGGAAGGCGCTGCTCTCATTTCTTGTAGTGTATCACATAGTTTCAGAACTTGCCTATTTAATCAGTGACTACCCAGAGTCCAGGCCAGGGAGCAGACAAACAAGTTAATCCAACCATCTGCCTACTACACAGAATCATCACTCACAGTTCACCATATTGAGACTGTGTCTGTTCCCTGAGCCAAACAAAAATTTTGAAAGTCTCAAAGTGTGTTTTAGTAATTTTTAATTAAGTAATTAAGATAGAGACCAAAAATTCAGAGCACACTGAATACACAGCCAGCACTTCTGACCTGAAGTTAGGACTGTTAAAGATTAGATCCCTCGCATTTAAAGCAGTTATTGTTAATGAAACTATCATGGATCAGGAGTTTGATATATTATGTTTAACAGAAACCTGGATTAAACAGGACAAGTATGTAGTTCTAAATGAAGCGAGTCCTCCTGGATACAGCTACATACACCAGCCTCGGCTAACTGGTAGAGGAGGAGGAGTCGCAGTTATTTACAATGATAATCTGACTTACAAGTGAAGTTAATCGTACAAAAACTTGGACAATTCAATTCAATTTCAATTCAATTTATTTCTATAGCGCTTTTAACAATGGTCATTGTCTCAAAGCAGCTTCACAGAAATTAAAAGAAAATGAAAAGAAGACTTATGGAAACATATATATGTTTAAGAAAAATGTGTCTAGATAATGAGATTGTCCCTGATGAGCAAGCCAAGGGTGACGGCGACAGTGGCAAGGAAAAACTCCCTCAGATGGCAATAGGAAGAAACCTTGAGAGGAACCAGACTCAACAGGGAACCCATCCTCATCTGGG
>JAAGKR010003079.1:37728-63744 GCA_011419295.1 Clarias macrocephalus
GAGGTCCTCGCCCGGGGCCTAGCGCGCGTCTTCCGCTGCTGCTGTATCCAGGCTTCGTGGTATCCCGGCGCCGGGGTGAAGGAAACCTGGGCGGGCTGCGTCCGTGGTGCGTTGGACCTGGACAGAGAAACACGCGGAGTAGAGGTTGTGGAAGGATGTGTGTCATGCCGAGAATTTACCTGGGACAGGTGAGCGTCGGTCCGTGACGATTCCAGCGCGGCTTTCCGCTGTCGTAGCCGGGCCAGTTTCACCTGCAGGTCGCGGATCTGCTTCTCCAAGGCCTCCATCTCCAAATCCGCCGAGTGAAGCTCCAGTGTGTCCTCACCTGCACTCAGAGGCAGACACACAACCGACATGGTGTCAAAAAACAGAGATAATTGGTGTGGAAAACGCGTAGGCAAACTTGTGATAGTCGAGCTAACGGGCTAGCGATGCTAATGGGATAGCCCGGCTAGACGCGGGTGCGTGGCAAAACTATTAAAACTTAGCGATATAACACGAGTTTCAAGTGAATATATTATAAATATTTATAAATACTTATCTGTTATATGTTCGCTCTTCGTAAGAAGACAAAAAGTTAGAACGTCAATCTGGATTAGGTTGGAAAATTGGTCAGTCTGCCGGAGCTCAGAAAAAAGACACAAATTTAATGCATTTGAAGTTGTCTGTAGTAACATAACAAGCTACAAATATTATGTCAGCTTAATCAATCCCACTATCATTTACAGACCCTCTTACTCCGTACTCTGAATTTCTCTGTGAATTTGCAAATTTGCTCTCAACCTGGTAATTTCTGTAGACACACAATTTATTGTTGGAGATTTTAATATTTATTTTGAGAATCCAAAAGTCCCTCTGATGACAATTTAGATTTAATAATATTTTTCAGATTAAGTATGAGAAATATTCTCATTATTCCACAGTCTGGAGTTATCTAAGATCACTATCTTGTCTCAATTAAAGTGTGTCATAGCAATAATGTACACACGACGTCTTGCTGCCGCATTAAACATACATTCACATTAACTACCAGAACTTTGTCAGTAATCTCTCATATCTATCACTTTTGATTGGATCACCATCTGACCCCACAGAACCCGTTCAAGTGACGTGACTGAATATTTGGAGTCAACATTCCAGTATACCTTAGATAATGTAGCTCCAGTTAAAAGGAAAATTCTTAGAGATAAGAAACGTACTCCCTGGCATAATGACCACACATGCACTTTAAAACATACTGCACAAAAATTAGAACATAAATGGCATCCTGAATTATAAAAAAAAAAAAAAAAACACTTGGGCCTGCTATATCAATGTCTCTATCCACTCTTATAGAAAAAACAAAAATAGTCCTAGATTTTTATTTAATTCCACAGCAAAATTAACTAGCAATAAGAGCACTACAGAAATCTCCACGACAACAACCTACAGCAGTGAGAATTTCAAGAAGTCCTCCTGGCAAAGATCCTATTTGACTGATTATTTTGAGTTTGTAGATTTAAATGGTGACTATTCTGCATGTCTCAAGTGAAGTTTGGTGTTCCACAGGGTTTGGTTTTAGGCCTACTATTTTTTTTTTTCTCTTTATATGCTTCTTCTGGGCAACATAGTACATAAGCATACATAATACATGACACAGTTATATGTCTCAGCAAAACCAGATGAGAGAAAACAGGCTAATAAAGTTGAGCAATGTGCATGTATTCTGTCTTGCGATCGCTAATCTTCAGTCCTCTACTTTCCTCACTACAAAGCATAATGTAAACATTATAGTCCATGGAGACTCCTGTCTAACCTCATCTGTCATCCAATCCATCACCATAGTTAAAAAGGAGGGGCTCAGAGCCGATCCTTGATGCAGACCAACCTCCATGTTGAACTCTTCTGTCACACATACCTATATCTCACCACTATCTTACAGCTCTCTCACATGTCCTGCACCTCTCTAACATACTTCTCTTCCACTCCAAACTTTCTCGGCACCCTGTTATACGCTTTCTCTAAATATACAAATGGTACTCAAGCGGTATTCTAGCATTTGCTGGCTTTTACCACTAAGTGACGCTATATAACTATAGACTGACGCCTCAGGCCTTAGTTACTTCTCTCAAGAATTAATGAGCCGCAGCTCCTTTAGAGCTGCACGTAATTGCAGATGAATCAAGTGAAACATTGTAGTAAAATTCCGAATCACAGTTACGAAGTAGTTACGAATTCCTAATCACAATACAAAAATGACTGTACAAATTTAGAATTTAAATTTGATTAAATCTTATTAGGATCGAATTTAAGCAAAGTAAATGTTAACACAGTGAGCCTTTAGATTTTTTCTTGTGTACGTAGAAAAGCTATGCATGTATCTTTCCTATCATGTCATCTTATATTTTGTGTTCTTTAAATTTGTAGTAGATTCATTACTTGACATTAATATAAAATACAATTGAAACATTAAACAAATTTACAATCACTGTACTAAAATTACAGTACAAATTTAGAATTTCTAGAAAAATATAGGCGTTTCTCATTTGCATCAAATTTAAGCAAAGTAAATGTTAACACAGTGAGCCTTTATATTTTATCATGTGTAACATCCGCATTGCCAGAAACTCTGGGTGTGCATCAGAAAAAGCCACAGGTGTGGTCAGATTACTGTGCAAAAACTATACAGTAAAACTATATAAGATACATAGCCTTGTCCACACGTAGCTGGGTATTTTTAAAAACGGAGATTTTTTTTCTTCGTTTTTAAAAATAATTCTGTCCACACAACCTAGAGTTTAAAATATCTTTGTCCACATGAAAACAAAAAACAACCTGTTAAACGTTGTTAGGAGCCTCCTTAATCAACAGGGGGCCAATCAGAAGCCTAGACAAAACGTCATTACCTGTTGCGCTTTGTAGGAGTCCGATCGGGTCTCGTCCAAAACCGCCGTCGCTGTCTGCAGGGTCTGTGTAGAGTTTTGTACAGTTTGTAGCAGCACTGAGTTTAGTAGTACATTCAGGCACCTCTGTTCATTAACGTAATGTGTGAGTAACTGGGTGTGTATGTACACGCATGTCAAAAGTCAAGTACACAATGTCGTACGACAACAGTCACTAGTTTACTGCACGCATGTCCGCTATTGCACAAATCAAGTAGACTAGCACACAGACAATTACATTATCGACACAAGGTGACTATTTTTTAGCGTGTATTTTTTTTTGTTATTCTAATGTTCTATTCTGCAAGTCAATTTTTCCAGTTATTTCTATATTTAAAGTTTGATGTCTTTAAATGTAAAATTTTTTGAAATAGTAACAATAAACTGATACAAATAGACAGTATATAACAGTTCATTCTTTGTACAAATAAAATTGTTAGCTAGTGAACTTATCTGTCTAAACAACATTTAACCATTTTTTTAAATTTATTACAGCCGAAATCTCTGTTTAATTTTTTTTTAAGCCGAAATCTCCGTTTAAATTTATTAAAGCAGAAATGTCAGTTTCCCCTGTCCACACAACACCACTGAAAACGGAGTTTTGGAAAATCTTCATTTTGGCCGGAGTTTTCCAAAACTGTTTGCGTGTGGACGAAAGACGAAAACCGCAGAGAAAAATCTCCGTTTTGAAAAATGTCCGGCTATGTGCGGACATGGCCTAAGACTCTACTTGTAATTAAATGTACTCACAATGACGACAAATGTTATAATTTTGTAAAATAACGAAAGCAAACAGAGATACAGTGCTATTCTGTATCAGTGAACTTGAGCGCCTCAGAAAATAAAACAAAACTCCATGTGTGCTTGTCTCACAGACGTGAAAAATATATATTTATAAAAAGTGAAATGTCTGCTTTTATATAAACTAATGGAAAACAAATTGAAGATTATGTCATTCATATGAAACGTGAATTATTAGTGCATACACTGCTGTGGAGATGAGCCCCTTCGCTTCACTTCACTTCACTTTCTTAACAACAGAAATTACAGGCACAGACTTTGCAATGGCAGGGGCAGGCTAAATGAGGTACAAGTCCTATGGGTGCACTTGTGCATCACACACATCCACGCACACACACACACGAGGTGACACATGAATCCAGGCAGCACTCCACACGTATACTACCACCAATACTTAGAGCTAAGTAGCTAGCTTCTTAGCCCAACAGTGCCTACAGGGGACCAACACAGTTATACTCAATAATACAGAAAAAAAAAACACATCAAGGTCAACGAACAAACAATATAAAGAACCAAAGATAAAAAGAGAACGTTCTCTTTACATCCAACAGAAAAAGAAAACAAAATAACAGAAAATAGAAGAAAAAGCTAATTATTAAACTAAAATAAACTAAATTATTACACTTCTCCAGAAGCCACATTACAACACACTCCACAGTACTTATAACAATCACCGCTACAGATAGCCAAAAGCCCAGCCAGGCTTTCAAACAGCAGCAGGGCAACTCCGGACCACTGATACAGTCAGCAATCCCCGCTCACACTACACTGGCCCAGTGTAACTGACAACCAGGAGCAGATCACCGAAAGAAAGAAAACAAAAACAAGTATACTTGCAAGCAACGATGACGGGCCCAAGCACCCTGTGCCATTCCCACCTGGGCGCACCGCACAACCTGTCATTCGAGTGTGTTAAGACCTCGAAAAAGGCATCGCCACTCGGTTGCACCTCACAACCTGCGCACATCACACACTATACAGGGCTAATGTCAGTTTGGGCCCTAAATCTTTGTTGAGTGCAATAGTGTGTGTGTGTGTGTGTGTGTGTGTGTGTGTGTGTGTGTGTGTGTGTGTATCGTGAGAGGTGTGTGTGTGCATCGTGTGGTGTGTGTGTGCATCGTGTGGTGTGTGTGTGCATCGTGAGAGGTGTGTGTGTGCGTGAGTGTAAACATTTGTAATATGGGTGTATGTATGTGTCCATGTGTGTGATGTATGAGTGTGTTTGTGTGTGTGCATGCAGCATGCGTGTGTGTGTGTGTGCGCATTAGTGTGTAAGGGTTAGTGTGAGTGAGAGTGAGGGAGAGAGGTGTGTGACATGTAGATGTCAGTCTGTGTGTGACGAGTAAATGTGCTTGTGTTTGTGCTTGTTTGTGTGTATGGTTTAAGTCTGTGTGTATTAACATTAGTGATGTGTGTGTTAGTGTGTGAGATGTGTTTGTGTGTTAAAGCAGGGCTAATGTCAGTTTGGGCCCTAAATATTTGTTTATTGCATTAGTGTGTGTATGTGTGTGTGTGCATCGTGAGGGGTGTGTGTGCATGAGTGTAAACATTTGTAACATGGGTGTATGTATGTGTGCGTGTGTGTGATGTATGAGTGTGTGTGTGTGTGTGATGTCACAGAAGGTGTCACTGAATATAATGTCACTCAATATAATGCCACACAAAGTTATTAATCATTTTTCGGCGTACGTTTAAGACATTATCACGGCTGACCTGTTTGAGATATCAAAAATCCATCCCCAATTTTGCATCCTCAATGTCTTTAGATCTCTTTGGCCCAGTTTGGTAGCGATTGTATAATTTCCCTAGGAGGAGTATATCAAAATCCATCGGGTGCGTTTTTGCGAACAACCCAAAATAACCGGCCTCCTGTTGAGTTTAGCCCAGGACATGCAGTGCGAATGTTGTTCGGCTTGATGAGCTCTAAATGTGTACCAAGTTTTGTGTGCCTACGTGAAAGTGTGTATGAGCAGCAAAATCTCATGTGGGGGCCCCTGGGGGCCCTGGGCCATGAGACTCTCAGGCATCCTGATGGCAGCAGATTCCAACCTGTCTGCCAAGTTTCATGAGTTTTTGAGCATGCTAAGACCCCCGAAAAGTCTAAAAGGGTGGAAAAAGAAAAAAAAATCCTAACGAAAACAAGAGGGCCCTTCACACACACTATGACGACATAGGGTTGATGTCATAGTGCTTGGGCCCTAATAAAACAGAAACCAGAAGGAGAAAACAGCAGCGCCGTTCTCAGTCAATGCAGAGGACAAATACTTCCGCTTTTAAACAGTTCACCGGCATCGCGTCAGACACCCATATCGAACTAAACAAAAATAAAAGAACTATTAATAAAATACATATTTTCCATAAACCAGAGAAAACGAAACTTACTTACCAGGATGAAACGTTTTGCCCAGAGAGGTTTACTGCTGCTCACAACTCACAACAAAATGCCATGCAGAAAGAGTTCCACGGATAAGCATTAAACAAACGCCGGTTAACATTACCCGATGCCAAAATACACAGCACGTAATAAGCATACACCTACCTGACAAAGAGGGGACAGTCTGACTCAACCAGATATCAATTGGCCATTGTGCCTACTAAGGGAAAAGAAATATCGGCAGTTTAGTGTACATGCCCATCTCTCCATTAGCCACATAGCTACAAACACAAACCACACACCTTCTGCTCATGCACACACCGTAAGGGCGGTCCTAGTCGTGGCGTACATGAGGTAAGATAACTCCCGCCTTAAATATAATCAGGAACCTTTCTGATAGGCTATCATGAGTGAGGAATCAGTTACCTATAAACCAATAAGGAGGGCCCATCACATTGCCACATATATTATGACTGAAATAAAGCGGCTCACATCGGTGTGTTTCCCACAGCGCTTATTTAGCGAGTATACATTTAATTTGTGCTTGTTGATTTTTTGGGATGAATGGCGGGCTCACCCAAACATTTTACACTGGCTAAAAGGCTTATTCACAACCACATTTCAGCCATTCACAGACATGCATTGTTCTATGATGTTGTTTGTAATGAGAGTATTTTATGAATGAAACGTAACTGCTCTTTTTGGTACACGCTTTCATTTGCACTTTTCATCTCGCTGCCAATATGAGCCGATACAAGCAGCTTTGTTTCAGTCATAATATTCATCTATCATAAATAGGGATGACTTTTGCGAGGCAAACGTCTCGGGTTACTTAGCTGTAACCCTGTTCCCTTATAAAGCGTGAAAATGCTATGGGAACATCTTTGTTCTTCAGTTGTGAAGCCTGTGTGTATCAAAACGCTGAATACTTTGGCTCATAACCTCAGTCGGGTGACGTCACCCGATAAGGTGCACCTGCAGGTTATAAATAGAAGTGGACCGGAAACATCCTCAGGTCAATCTTGTCTGAAGGACGTCCAGGCACGCTAACAGTGCGGCACTGAAGTGCAGCATCTCATTCCCGCTTTATCAGGGAACAGGGTTATAGCTAAGTAACCCGAAACGGGTCCGGGTTCCATTCCCGGCCAGGTTCAATTTCCGTCTCTGCGTGCCATGGAGTTTGTATGTTTTCCCTGTACTCCTCCGGGTACTCTGGTTTCCTCCCACAGTCCAAAGACATGTAGGTTAATTGGCATTCCCAAATTGGCTGTAGTGTGTGAGTGAGTGTGTGAGTCTTTGTATGTGTATGTGCACTGCGATGAATTGGCCTATCCAGGGGGTACCCTGCCTTGTGCCCTAAGTCTCCTGGGATAAGCTCCAGGCCCCCCTGAATTCAGGATTAAGCTGTATAGATGATGAGTGAGTGAATGAACTCAAGCATGTCTCATCATAACAGACCTCGAGGGATCTCTTCGTCCGCACTTGGGTCCACCACTGCAGCCCTGACCCATGACAATCAGCTTTGTTCCTCTCCAGTTGCCACAGCTCTGCACATCTCACTTGTTCTTAAAGATCAGCACAAATACACTCCTCCTCAATTCCTCGGGGATACTATCACTCTCCAAAATTTTGTTAGATTAGACTCTCCAAAATACAATCAGGTATTCCAGTCAGAAACTCTATTGCCACCTCTTCTAAGCACTTCCATACCTCCACAAGTATGTTATCAGGACCAACTGCCTTTTTACTCTTCATCCTCTTCAACACTCTCCTCATTTCACTCTTACTGATTTTTGCTACTTCCTGCTCCACAACACTCACTCTTCTACTCTTCATTCTCTTTCATTTCCTTTAGTCATCAACTTTTCAAGGTACTCTTTCCATCTTCCCATCACCCTCCTGGCATCTGTCAGTACATTCCTCACTCTAACTTGCTGCACATCCTTTCCATCTCTATTTCTTTGCCTCACCATCCCGTATAGATCCACCTCTCCCTCTTTACTGTCCAACCTAGCATACAAGTCCTCATATGCTCTTTGTTTGGCCTTTTCCACGTTTACCTTCACCTTATACTGCATCTCTACTCCTGTCTACTCTGTCCAGTCCTCTCAGTTTTCCACTTCTTCGCTAACCTCTTTCTCTGTATACACTCCTGGACCACCACAAAGTCTCCTCGTCCACTTTCTCCTTTCCTGATGATGCACCAAGTACCCTTCTACCTGTCCCCCTTATCACATTAGCTATATTCCAATGGTTATGACAATTGTTAAATCAAATAGATGAAGTTTGCACTGTTGACTGAACTGTACTGATACCATCCTCAGTTACTGAGAAGTAGTCTAAATTAATAAGTTAAAGCAAACAGGAAAAAAAAAGTTTGAGTGAGAAGCTTTCTGACCAATAGCAATCCAGAACTCAGCAGTGTTCAAGAGTAAGATGGTTTTAATAGATGATGTTGAGTTCTTGTTGATTTATCATAGTATTGTAGTTCAGTGTGTGAGTGTAGCTGTTCTTCAGCGTTGGTGTGTTTCCTCTTGTGTGCTGTGTGTGATGTAGAACGCTGGTCTCTCAGGCTGAGTGGAGGAAAGGGAAGCTGCTCTGGGAGGTTGGAGGTGTATCATAACGCTACGTGGGGCTCCGTTTGTGATGATCAGTGGAACATCAGGAACGCTCAGGTGGTGTGCAGACAGCTGGGCTGTGGCTCGGCGCTAAGTGCTGATAGGAATGTTAGCTTTGGTCCTGGTGAAGGGACTATATGGCTGAACAGAGTGAAGTGTCGAGGGGATGAGATTCACCTGTGGGACTGTCATCATTTCCTGAAGAAACACACTGACTGCTCTTATGCTGGAATTACCTGTGCAGGTCAGAGGGGTGCTTTCTATCTTCACTCTTTACAATTTTCTCACAATGTATTTAATATTTAATGCATACAAGATTTTTTTATGTTGTTTTTTCCACACATTAAGAATCCATAACCCAGACAACAGGTACAATATTTTTTACTAACTACAATATTTTGATAACTATTAGTGAACGCAGTGTCCTGTAAATATTCACTTCTACTGATTTACTTTCAGTAGCTCCCTTAACAAGAAGAAACACACCATTGTCTGTAGCTCCATCCACCTCTCCGCTGATTGTCTTTGTGTTGGGATCAATGCTTTTCTTGGCCTTACTGCTTCTGGCTGTATTGCTTTACCAGAATAGAATGCTCAGGAAAGGTACCATACATTTACACAGTTTATTTTGTGTTCAACACCAACTGTATTATTGTATTGTTAAAATTATACAGTGGTACCTTGGATTGTGAGCACTGAAGTGCACTTGTACATCAAAACACTCATAAATCAAAGCGAATTTCCCCCATGTGAAATGATGGAAATGCTGACGATCCATTCCACAGCCCAAAAATATTAATATAAAAATAATCAATACAAAATATAAAGTAAAAATAAAACAAATTAACCTGCATTTTATCTTTGAAAAAAAAATGTGGCTGTAATAATTGAGACCAGAGAGAGGAGAGGAGGGGGTTGGGGCTACTGCATAGGAAGGTATTCGCACACATACTCGCACGCACGCACACACACCAGTTTACCAATAGAGACTCTCACACAAGTTTTGCTGGTCTTGCGGAATGCTTGCACACTGTGTTCCTCCATATCCGAGGTTCCACTGTATGTAGTATTTATGTTTATAATAATAATAATATTAATATTAATAATAAGAACAACAATAATATTTTCCCAGTTGTCTCTAAGAAGAGGTGTAAAACTCAGCATGAGGCAGTCTATGAGGAGATCAATCACAGATTAATCATTAAAAGAAGCACGAGATTTGCTAAAATAGGTGAGTGATATGTGGACTCTTCTACATCACATTTATTGTATTCTACAATTCAGATAAACCATCTGTTCTCAAAGTTGATGTTTTGACAGCAGGAAAAATGCGCACATGTAAGGACTTTGACAAGGATCCAATTGTCATATCAAAATGACTCTGTTTTAGCATCTTCAAAACATCAGCTTATATGGGTTCTTCCCAGCATGCAGTGATTAGTAACTATTAAAGTATACAAAACAATTCCAGGGAAGGATGACTAGTGAGACAGAGACAGAGTTATAGGTGCTCAAACTTCATTGATCTAAATGAGTACATACATGTCTGCCTGCAACAAAGATGAAACTCTTTTTTTTATTATTTATTTTTTTTTTAACCTGTAAATTCACGAAAATTTTGTTTGGTATATCAATATTTTATGGTATTGGTTTCCACTGGATTGGCAGCTAAATTAGAAAATTGTACAAAATGTACAAAATTCAGTTCACTACATTCAGTACAAATTTAGAATTTTAGCATTTCTTATTTGCATCAAATTTAGGCAAAGTAAATGTTAACACAGTAAGCCCTTAGATCTTATGTGTGACATTAGTGTAGCTCTGGATGTGCATCAGAAAAAGTGGGTGTGACACATTTATTGTCAGATTAATGTACAAAACCTACATAATAAACCTATATAAGATGGATTAACTTTATACAAGTCTACTTTTATTTAAGTGCAATGATGACAAAACATGTTGATATAAAATAATGAAAACAAGGCTGCACTATTCTGTGTTGGTTTCTGTGAACTGGAGCATGTCTAAAAATGAACCGAAATTCTGTCTATACTTGCCTTACAAATGAGAAAAATATATACTTGTAGAAAGCAAAATGTCTGCTTTTATATATACTAATGGAAAACAAATGTCAGTTTATGTAATTCGTATGAAACGTATAGGCATATCCACTGCTGCGGAGATGACAAGTTGACATGATTATCAATGAATTATGAAAAAGGTCAGAGTCAGTCTCCTTGCTGTTTTTCCCTGACGCCTTCATAATCATTAGTCTACTTCTGCCGGTGCACTCTCGAAAACTTTAAACTTTATGCGTGCAGTTGAGCGCTGATTAGACTATGTAGGAAATTAAAGAGGAGGATCATGATGCTGGCTCAACAGCCCGGTGCCCAAATCTCATTTAAATTAAATTAACAAATGATTTAAGTAAACAATAGCCCAAGTTTAGAAAAACATTTTTAGACTATAAAAATTATTTATTATATTTATTAAATAATCTATTTTTAAGAGAGATAGTTGCTACTGTTCTTCGGCGGTTCTTTGTCAGGGTAAATCATTGACAAGCCTGTAAATCTCTATGTAAAACAGGTACATCTGTATAAATAAATTGTTTAAATATATGTATCACAAACTGTTGATAATTGATTTATATCTTTAAGCGACTCTGTTCTGATGTAAGTAGATGCTAATTGCTGCATTGTTCGCGGTAGTGACGTGCTGATTCATGCATGCAACGGCTGAAATGAAGACAAAGAAAAAATATATATTTCAAAAGTTGTGGATTATGCAGTGAAACAGAGGCTCTGCTGAAAAACGTTAGGCACATAAGTCACTTTACCCCAAATAAAAAGTCTTTGAGTGTTATAATATAATTGTTTTGCTATGGACACACACAAGACTTTCATTAACTCAATTGTGTTCATTTCATGAACATGTGTTCAGCCAAGGTTTGTTTATTCTCCATTTTCACTGTTTTTCTGCTATAGTTTAAATAGCAGAATTTACAGAAATTTTGTTTTTGCAGGTCTTCAGTTAGCTTATGGTGGGGATGGGTGCAATTTTGTTATGATATTGCACCATATCATTATATGATATTTGTGTGAGGAATCTGAATGTATAGGTATGAACAGCTGTAATCAATAGGAGTGTGGAAAGTGGGGAAGGCTGGATTATTTCCATTTGAATGTTGTCTGCCATCGTAAAGTACACACAGTAACACTAAAACAACAACTACAACAACTGAGAATGAATATTGAATCCTGGCCCTGATTATACTTGTATATGATATTTGATTTATTCTAATTTTCTATTCTGAAAGTCTATTATTCCAGTCATTAACATATTTAAAGTTCGATTCTTCTTTGTTTTTTTTTAAATAATAACAATAAACAGATAGAGATGGAGATAGGCAATATTACAGTTAATTCTTTGTACAAATAAACTTGTCAGCTAGTGACTTTGATTGTCTGTCCAAACAATATTTAACCAATGTTTTTTTTTTTTTTTTTTTTTTTTGTGGTTATTGTACATTATTATTGTACAGTAATTGTCAATAGCTTTGGTTCAGGTTTTTCATGTTTGTTGTATAAAGTACTCAAATGTGGAAATTACCATCACTGAAGTATTTATTTGATACAACATATTATGACTTTATGACTTAAGTGCTACTTACAGTTATAAAATGTGCCAGTTACCGCTGTTTTGCAAAATGTTCCTTTGCACCAACAAATGACTTTGAAATTCACCTGTTTAATTTCATCCGCTGTTGTTTTGCTGCAGCGGTGAGTATGGCGATAATATGCATTCTAGTTGACTACCTTTTGTATTAGGTACTCATCAACTTACCTTAGACTGAAGAAGCTATTAAAGCTACTTGGATGATTCAAGATTCAAGAATTTTATTTGTCACAGAAATTATACAGAATTATGTTATAGTATGTGATCTGTCATTTTCCTCACACATCGCTAACCTTACTCTCTCTTGTCAATTTCTTCTTTACAACATCAGAAGAAGCTGCCGCCTGTTTCTTTCTTCACAGGCTACTCAAGTGCTTGTTCAGTCCCTTGTTATTTCAAGACTGTAGTATTGCAACTCACTTCTGGCAGGTCTGCCTCTGTCCACCAATTGTACTCTGCAGCTGATCCAGAATGCAGCAGCATGTCTTGTTTTCAACCTTCCCAAGTTCTCCCACACCATCCCACTTGTCCATTTTCTGCACTGGCTTCCTATAGCTGACCACATCAAATTCAAAACCTTAATGCTCACCTACAAAGCCAAAAATGGCCCAGCACCCACTTGCCTCTCTGCTCTAATCACACCACGCACTGCACCACACTCCCTCTAATCCTCCAGCACTGCTTGCCTCATCCCACCATCTCTCAGGGATTGAGGAAGACATTCATCCAGACTATTTTCTGTTCTGGCCCCTAGGTGGTAGAACGAACTTCCTCTAGGTGTCCATACAGCGGAGTCTTTGACAACTGTGTCCTTCCTAACTGTGTTTGACCGAGGGCACAGTGTAACTATCTACCCAATGACGGAAACTTTAAAGCGTTTTTTTAGGTCATCGTACAAAATTGCATTTACATTTAGGTGTTTGCCATCTGCCAAATGGCTAAATGTAAATGATACCAGTGCAATGATGTATAATAAAGTGACTGTGTGTCTGTGCAACTATGTGCTAAAATTGTCGGTCAGTGGTGAGGTTGTGTGTTTAATGCCCTTATAGCGGAAAAATTTGCTGTTCAGTGTTTTAGTACATGCCCTGAGTGACCGGAGTCTCTTACCAGACGGCAGCCACTGAAACAAATTGTGATTCGGGGGGTGAATGTCTTTTATAAGACACTGTCCCCTAGACCTGAATGTAAATGTTCTGTAGATCAGGTAATTCAGTCCTAGTGATGCACTCAGCACACCTGATCACTCTCCTCAAGTCCTTTTTGTCCTGGGAGCTGCTGTTCCCATATCAGACAGTAATATTACCAGAGACAACAGATTGGATGAACGAGGTGTAGAAGGTCTTGCACAGACCCCCAGAGATCTTGAATTTCCTCATTCTGAATGAGATATCCAAGACAAGTCCTCAGAGATATGGACTCCCAGATACTTGTAGCTAGGTCACTGCCAAGATGGCGCCGGTGATGTCGGCTGCCATCACGACTGCTCCGACCTATTTTAACTTTTTTTGCTTTAAACTGGGTAATTCATCACCATTGAGTGCATTAAGTACGATAGAGATACTCTTATTTCTATTGGTTTACAATGTACTCACAATTCTACATGTTTGACTCCGGATCCGAGCTGGCCGAGTGAGATCCTGAGGGAGAACAAAGGACGTGACGCGAAGCGGTGGCCCCGAGGGAAACGAGCCGGCATCAGGAACAGGCTGAGAGCCTGTGCACACCGCACACCTCTGCCTAGCATCCTGCTCGCCAACGTCCAGTCACTGGAAAACAAGCTCGATGACCTCAGGGCCAGGATAAAGTTCCAGAGAGACATTTGGGACTGCAATCTCCTCTGCTTCCCCGAGACATGGCTGAACCCAGCGGTGCCGGACCACGCCATTCAGCCGGCTAAGTTCAGGGAAAACAAGGGGAGGCGGCGTGTGCTTAATGGTGAACAGCAGCTGGTGCAACAGCGTGAGCGTTGTTCCACTTGCACGCTCTAGCACACCCAACCTGGAACTATTGACTATCAAGTGTCGTCCTTTTTATCTTCCTCGGGAGTTTACATCGGTCATAATCAGCGCCGTTTATATTCCGCCACAATATTCCGACACTGCCTTATGCGAGCTGCATGAGGCACTCACACAGCACCAAACACAACACCAGAACCTCAAACGCGCAGCGTCAAACTTTTTTTATCAGCAATCACCCGCTCGACCAGGGGCGAAAGGACACTGGACTACTGCTACACAACAGTCAAGGACAGCTGCAAGGCACAATCTCGTCCACCGTTTGGTAAATCTGACCACGCCGCCATCTTCCTCATGCCAAAATATAAACAAAGACTCAAACAGGAAGTTCCAGTTCAGAGGGAGGTCGCGCGCTGGACGGACCAATCGATGGCCACGCTACAGGACGCACTCAATGACGTAGACTGGGACATGTTCCGAAACAGCTCCGATGACGTCAACGTGTTTACGGAAGCGGTTGTGGGATTCGTCGGGAAACTAGCGGATAATACCGTACAGAAAACGACCATCAGAACGTTTCTCAATCAGAAGCCGTGGGTGGATAAAACCATCCGTGACGCGCTGAGATCTCGCACCGCTGCCTACAACGCGGAACTTGCGTCGGGGGACATGGACTTGTACAAGGCTGTGGCAGGGACTAAGAATGATAACAGACTATAAAGCACCAACATCCGGTATACAGATGACGCTATCGCTCACCTTCTTCATACATCTCTCACACACCTGGACAGTAGAAGGGGGAATTATGTTGAAATGCTTTTCATCGACTACAGCTCAGCATTTAATACCATAATTCCCTCCACACTCGCCACCAAGCTGGAGCACCTGGGACTCAGCTCATCTCTGCGTGAGTGGATCTCCAACTTCCTTAACTGGCAGACCACAAGCTGTAAGGATGGGTGGACATGTCTCAACCTCCCCCACGCTCAGCACTGGAGCACCACAGGGTTGTGTTCTGAGCCCTCTACTGTACTCTCTGTACAAGACTGCGTAGCCTCTACCAACTCCATCACCATCATCAAGTTTGCTGATGACACCGTCAGGTGGGCCTGATCACTGACAATGATGAGACGGCCTACCTGGAGGAGATTGGAAATCTGAAGCACTGGTGCCAGAGGAACAATCTCCTTCTAAACGTCAGCAAGATGAAGGAGTTCTTAGTGGACTTTAGCACAAAGCAGGAGAGGAACTACTACCCCTGTCATCAACAACAGCCCAGTGGAGAGAGTAGACAGTTTCAGATACCTCGGTGTCCACATCAAGCAGGACCTGTCATGGTCCTGTCACATCAACACCGTGGTGAAGAAGGCCCGACAGCGTCTCTACTACCTCAGGCGTTTGAGAGACTTTAGACTACCCTCCAAGGTGCTCAGGAACTTTTACTCCTGCACCATAGAGAGCATCCTGATGGGAAACATCACGACCTGGTTCGGGAACAGCACCATGCAGGACAGACGAGCTCTACATAGGGTTGTGCGATCAGCTGAACGCATCATCCACAACGAGCTTCCTGACCTGCACTCGATCTACAACAAGCGGTGCTGGACCAAGGCCAGGAAGATCGTGAAGGACCTCAGCGACCCCAGCAATGGACTGTTCTCCCAGCAATGGACAGGAAAGCGATTCCGCTCCCTGAAGCCCAATACAGAGAGACTGAGGAGGAGCTTCTTCCCGCAGGTGATACGGTCTCTCAACCAGCACACCATACAGTACTGACTGACCTACTTTACACACCCACACTCATGCTTCTTGCATTCGGGACAATCATTGCACACCCTTCACACTACATTACTATTTATTCTATATACACAAGTCACTTTAAGTGCATACTTTACAGCATACTTGCACACCCCCTTGACATTTCTATTTATTTTCTTATATTTTTCTTATTGTATATTTGAATATTTGTACTGTACATATATTTTATTCTTAGTTAAATCTATTTCTGCTTTCTTTATTGTATTTTTCGTATAAATAGTCTTTAATAGTCTTTTATTCTAAGGTCACGGGCAGTCGTCTAAGCATTTCACTGCATATCGTACTGTGTATGTGACAAATGAAATTTGAATTTGGTCACCCTTGCAATCTGGCAGTCTTCCTTTCCTCTCCTCCACCATCTCCTTGGTCTTTAAGACCAAGTTATTGATCTTACACCAAGAAGATGGTGCAAGTGTCTCCCCCAGGAAAGCTGTCTCGTTGTTGCTCTAGATCAGACCAACCACCACTGTGTCATCTGCGGATTTTACAATGAACGTTGAAGATGTGTTGAGCATAGCAGTCATGGGTGTCGAGAGAGAAGAGCAGGAGACTCAGAACACAAACTTGAGGTGATCCGATGTTCGATGTGCTGCTTTCTGAGAGCCGCTGTCTGATCTTTACAAGTCTCTCAAAGCACTTCATTACCCATGATGTCAGAGCCACAGGACGGTCATCATTCAGCCCAACAGCACTGAAATTCTTTGGCACAGGAATGCTGGGCAATTTCTTGATGCACGTAGGCACCATGGACGGGGCAAGGGATATATTGAAGATGCAGGTGAACACTGGAGCCAGCTGATCTGCACAAACTTTCAAGCACTCTTCCTGGAATTCCATCAGGACCAGCCGACTTTCTGCTGTTCACTCTCTTCAGAGCTCTCCTTATGTCATGCTCTGAGACACTGAGTGGTCAGTCTGCTCCATGACTTACATCGGCTAAAGCTTCGCTATTAGCCTTGAAGCACACATACAGATCTGGCCATTAAGAATGCGCACTTTTGCCACAAGCAACATTTGGGAATTTAATTAAATGTGTTGTACTTCACTGAATATCCGCCAGATGAGGCATAGAAGGACTTTACCTAAAAGCCAGACCAAGTACAATGAGGAATTGTGTATAATTAGTTAGCCTAAAACAATAGTGTTTCCAATGTTGAAGCAAACAAAATTTTATTTTGGTTTACAATAAATCTTTCATGATGAATGTGTGTACATGTGCTTCATATTATGTTCATAACGATGACAAGAGATGTCCTATATTCTGCTTTAAAATTCATAAGTTTCTTGTATAGTTTTTGTAATGTCTTAACAGGGACAAAACAATGAAAGAGATAACAATGCCTTGATTTAAATGGTCTTGAGATGTATTAAATTTTCTTATAGTAGGCTATCTGATAGTGCTAACTATGCGAATGCCCTGATTCGTGAATATGTCAACATGGCTTCGTTAAAGCGCAAAAATGGGCCGACAATGAGCACCATCAGAAGAACACAAAGTGCTTCGGGCTTTTTATAAAAATAATCATGCTTTTTTAGCTGTTTGTGTCCAGCATTGAATAATTATTTCATCCATTATTTGACAGCTGAAAATAATAGCTGCAATGTGATTGTCAGTTTATGACTGAAATAAAGCTGTTCATCGGCGTGCATGAACCCACGGTTCGTATTTTCACTTTACAAAAGGTGCAGATGTTACCGACCTCAGACCTAGGGGACATCTGTCCCGGCAGCAAATGATACACAGACGATGTGCACTGTGAATCGTTGAATAAACCTTTTGATTCTCCTGTGAAAAACACGAGCACATGTGTTATGTCTTTCCACAATGGCAGCCAGTTTATTACTGACAGTTTCTCTTAAGAATTATACAAATTCTGACAATAAAATTTCAAAAATCAATAATATTTCCAAGTGCATCCTGTAAAATAACCATACACCAGGAGATCAATACAACAATTGTAAAATCACTTTGCACCTGTTTTTTGTAAACCTCCGAGAAACAAAAACTTTTTTATATTAATTTACAATGAAATTAGCATTTTAATTAAATATAGTCATTCCTGTGAAAAACACGAGCACATGTGTTATGTCTTTCCACAATGGCAGCCAGTTTATTACTGAGCCTTCCAACCAGAGAAAAGTTTACTCTCTCGTATATTTCACGGGTGCCTGGTGCGCCATCTATGGGCGTGGTGGTGTAATGTAACTACAATATACTAGTTTTAACTTGAAAAAATTCCCATCTTTCGTAAGAATAGAAGGGGGAAAAAACTAACAAAAACAACAACAAAAATACATGTAGCTGTGGGGATGACAATTTTTTAAGTAACCTCATAACAGCATATTCTTAGCCCATTACACAGACATATTCCCCCAGAAAGTCATCGCCTTTTGCAATAATGGAGATCAAACATAATACATGACCGTAAATAAAAAGGAATATTTAAGCATATATGCAAATGTAATCAGCGTATATGCCTAAATATATATATTTTTTTTATTCAGATGTATTACGAAGTGAAGGCCTGTTGTTCAGTTGTTCCCTCAACAAAGAGATTGTGTGTGCATCTGCATGGAATGTTTGTGTGCCCGTGCACACATCTCATATTGTAGGTGTGTATGCACAGAGAATTTGTGTGTTTCTGCACGTGTCTCATATGTGACATTCATATAAAATGCAATTCTTGATAATTACTGATAAGTGTATGTTGTCAAAGTATTTGTGGACATATAATTAGGAGAAAAATGTAAATTAAGGTTTTCTTGAAACATAATGCAGTAACTCTATTACTCTATTACTACAGTAATTTATTTGAACATTGTAAACATGTTAATGTTTTTGTACATTCCTTTATTCGTCCTTACTGTTTGTGTTTAGGCTTCACTGTTTTCCACATACATAAAACGTATGGACAAGAATGTTCTGGAAGCGTTATTAAATATTAAATAAGGAAAATACACAAGTTTGTTTCAATACAGTTTTATTAAATATAGAATATCGCAGACAGGTATATGGCAAATGGTCACTCAAAGTCTTTGCAAAATTAGTAGTATTCAATTTTTGAAAACTCAATCTTTTCTTTCTAAGAAGTTTTTTAATTCTTTCTTTTATTTGCTTTTTGTTGTGGGCTGTGGGGTGGAATTTCCTGGCGTGACACTATGATTATTCATACTTACTTAGCAAAATCAAACAGAATCTCTCTAATTTTTAATCATTTTCAAATGCAGATTGACCTGTATATCAACTTGATAACTAGCGAATGCTTTAGTAAAGGGCTCTAAAACAGCGGCAATATGAATGACAATGGAATATTACAGAATGTGCGAGTTGAGTTGACACCCATGCACCATTCACTAACCATTAAAATGTTGGATGGATTTATTTATTTATTTATTTATTTATTTTTATTATTATTATTATTATTATTATTATTATTATTATTATTATTATTATTACACCTAAAGGATTATTAGGAACACCTGTTCAATTTCTCATTAATGCAATTATCTAAGCAACCAATCACATGGAAGTTGCTTCAATGCATTTAGGGGTGTGGTCCTAGTCAAGACAATCTCCTGAACTCCAAACTGAATGTCAGAATGGGAAAGAAAGGTGATTTAAGCAATTTTGAGAGTGACATGGTTGTTGGTGCCAGACGGGCCGGTCTGAGTATTTCACAATCTGCTCAGTTACTGGGATTTTCACACACAACCATTTCTAGGGTTTACAAAAAATGGTGTGAAAAGGGAAAAACATCCAGTATGTGGCAGTCCTGTGGGCGAAAATGCCTTGTTGATGCTAGAGGTCAGAGGAGAATGGGCCGACTGATTCAAGCTGATAGAAAAGCAACTTTGACTGAAATAAGTCATTACAACCGGGGTATGCAGCAAATCATTTGTGAAGCCACAACACGCACAAGCTTGAGGCGGATGGGCTACAACAGCAGAAGACCCCACCGGGTACCACTCATCTCCACTACAAATAGGAAAAAGAGGCTACAGTTTGCACGAGCTCATCAAAATTGGACAGTTGAAGTCTGGAAAAATTTTGCCTGGTTGAATGAGTCTCGATTTCTGTTGAGACATTCAAATGGTAGAGTCAGAATTTGGCGTAAACAGAATGAGAACATGGATCCACCATGCTTTGTTACCACTGTGCAGGCTGGTGGTGGTGGTGTAATGGTGTGGAGGATCTTTTCTTGGCACACTTTAGGCCCCTTAGTGCCATTTGGGCATAATTTAAATGCCACGGCCTACCTGAGCATTGTTTCTGACCATGTCCATCCCTTTATGAACATCACGTACCCATACTCTGATGGCTACTTCCAGCAGGATAATGCACCATGTCACAAAGTTTGAATCATTTCAAATTGGTTTCTTGAACATGATAATGAGTTCACTGTACTAAAACAGCCCCCACAGTCACCAGATCTCAACCCAATAGATCATCTTTGGGATGTGGTGGAACGGGAGCTTCGTGCCCTGTATGTGCATCCCACAAATCTCCATCAACTGCAAGATGCTCACCTATCAATATGGACCAAAGTTTCTAAAGAATGCTTTCAGCACCTTGTTGAATCAATGCCACGTAGAATTAAGGCAGTTCTGAAGGAGAAAGGGGATCAAACACTGTATTAGTATGGTGTTCTTAATAATCCTTTAGGTGAGTGTACAGTCATGGCCAAAAGTTTTGAGAATTGTATAAATATTGGAAATTGGAAAAGTTGCTGCTTACGTTTTTATAATAGCAATTTGCATCTACTCCAGAATGTTATGAAGAGTGATCAGATGAATTGCATAGTCCTTATTTGCCATGAAAATTAACTTAATCCCGAATCATTTCAGTTATCATTTTGTTAAGTCAGATGAGAATGTTGAAGAGCACAAGGCTGGAGATCATTATGTCAGGCTGATTGGGTTAGAATGGCAGACTTGACATGTTAAAAGGAGGGTGATGCTAGAAATCATTGTTCTTTCATTGTTAACCATAGTGACCTGCAAAGAAACGCATGCAGCCATCATTGCATTGCATAAAAATGGCTTCACAGGCAAGGATATTGTGGCTACTAAGATTGCATCTAAATCAACAATTTATAAGATCATCAAGAACTTCAAGGAAAGAGGTTCAATTATTGTTAAAAAGGCTTCAGGGCGTCCAAGAAAGTCCAGCAAGCGCCAAGATTGTCTCCTAAAGAGGATTCAGCTGTGCGATCGGAGTGCCACCAGTGCAGAGCTGCTCAGGAATGGCAGCAGGCAGGTGTGAGCCCATCTGCACGCACAGTGAGGTGACGACTTTTGGAAGATGGCCTGATGTCAAGAAGGGCAGCAAAGAAGCCACTTCTCTTCAAAAAAACATCAGGGACAGATTGATCTTCTGCAGAAAGTCTGGCGAATGGACTGCTGAGGACTGGGGCAAAGTCATATTCTCGGATGAAGCCTCTTTCCGATTATTTGGGGCATCTGGAAAAAGGCTTGTCCTGAGAAGAAAAGGTGACGCTACCATCAGTCCTGTGACATGCCAACAGTAAAGCATCCTGAGACCATTCATGTGTGGGGTTGCTTCTCATCCATGGGAGGGGCTCACTCACAATGCTGCCCAAAAACACAGCCATGAATAAAAAAAGGTACCAAAACACCCGCCAACAGCAACTTCTTCCAACAATCCAACAACAGTTTGGTGAAGAACAAGGCATTTTCCAGCAAGATGGAGCACCGAGCCATAAGGCAAAAGTGATAGCTAAGTGGATCGGGGACCAAAACGTTGATATTTTGGGGCCATGGCCTGGAAACGCCCCAGATCTTAATCCCATTGAGAACTTGTGGTCAATCCTCAAGAGGCAGGTGGACAAACAAAAACCCACTAATTCTGACAAACTCTAAGAAGTGATTATGTAAGAATGGGTTGCTATCAGTCAGGATTTGGCCCAAAAGTTTGGACACACCTTCTCATGTTTATTTAATTAAACCTCAACAATTTTTAAGTTCTTTAATAATAAACACAATTATAAAAAATATATAGTCTAATGGCATAGAAGCCATAAAAAATAAAAGCTTTGAGATGACCATGGTGTCATATAATTGTGCTTTAAATATACGCTAAACAATAAACACTAACTTTTGCAAAGTGAAAGTGAGTTAGAGCTGATATGCGGAGATTTAACAATAAAACTGCAGACATACTCCTCCAGAACTGCAACAATCACAAAAATATATGCTACTCGCTGAATACAATGTGACAGCACACAGAATCCCTGGGCTTTGACTGTGGCTTTCTCAATTCATTAGTAGTAGTAGTACACTAAAAAATGCTGGGTTTCTGTAAACACATCCTTGGGTTATTTATGCTGCGTCAAAATTATTGAGTTATTTTGGGTACTTTAATCACACTGTGGGTTTGCTTTCGCTATGAATACTAAAAGTGCTACATGATTAAACTCAGTGCAAAAAATACAGAAAAAGAAATGTCTCTCTAGACCTTTTGTCTGCATCACAATGCACTGAAGCTCAGCACGTCTTCTTTCCTTGTTTTAATTTGTAATATTCAAGTGAAATATACTTAGTGTATAGGGCTAAATATTCATTTTTATTGATGGACAGGTGTAGTGTGTTTTATCTAGAAACGCTGCAATTTTCGCTGGTTTCAAAATACAAAGTTTTCTGAGATTTGATTTCCAGACAACCCCCAGGCGATCTGAGCTCATGTACCTGCCCAACGCAGCCACACCCAGGAAAGAACTACTGAAAACTACTCACTATCTCTGCAGTGGTTAAAACTGCGGATTAATTTAATTTGGGGTATTCTTCACAGTCAATCTAATAAATAATAAATAGAAAAAATAACTCAGCACATGGAAATTTACAGTGTTGGGTTGTCCCTGAATGATTTACCCTGACAAAGAGCAACCAGATGGCACACCTAAAATAGATGCTGAATTATTTTTTATGGTTTAAATATTTTTTTCCCAAACTTGTGCTACTGTTGTTTACTTACAATATTTGTTCATTTAATTTTTTTTTTTAAATGAGGCTTGGGCTCTGGGATGTTGAGCCTATTTCCTATGTAGTCTAATCAGAGCTCTACGGCCCGCTTGAGTATAATTCATAAATTATGTTTATAATAATGAAACGAGATGCCCTAAATCATGCTTTAAAATGAATCTAAAATTCATTTAAAATCAGTGTGTGTAAACCCGCGGCTCACACTTTCACTTTACAAAAGGTAGTGTTTTTTGATCGAAAAACTGATAAATGTGTGATTTATCAATAAAATAAAATAAAAAACCAGACATGCCTCCCTAGAAATGCAACAAACACAAATATATAGGCTACTTGCTAGATAAACGCTGGCTTTTCCAATATGACAGTGTGCTCTGATGTGAGCCAATTTATTCAAGTCATAATATAATATAATATATTTTTGTTGTGTAGTTTTTTTTTCCTATGCAAAGAATTGCATTTGAAAGAATGTTTCATGGTGCTCCAGATGGCCAGTCATCCACTGCTCAAAACATTAAAAACACAACGCACTACCAGGTTTGTTTATTCTCCAGAGAAAGCATAATACAACTGTCCATACAGTAAATAAAAAGAAAAGTACCAAAATCAAAAAGTATCATATCCAACTATGAAGTTGGATTAAAAATTAATACATTTAATTTTTTAAAATCTATTTTATGCTTTTCTGGGAAAAAGAAAGAAGATGTCAGAGAAGATGTACGCTCTGACTTGTTAATTCAATCTAAAATTAATTTTGCCAACAGCGCACCCAGTTAAATTCAAACCTATCGTGAATGAAAGGTGAGAAGAGATTTAGAATCTTCTGACACAGTGCTTGCTCTGAAGGACTATATTCGACAAGAATATAGAGAAATTGTATTTATAATAAAATAATTAATTAAATAATAAAATTATATAAAATAAGGACTTTATCTAAAAGCCAGACCAAATTTCTCATTCACTGCTGTAGTTAAATATGCTTTAACTGTAGATACATAGGTTATATTTTAAAAATACAATTGCAAGTAAACTACAAACTGCATGAAATGTAAAATGTTAATAAAATAGTATTAGACAAACATATATGATATGATATTTAACTTCAAGTTATATAAAAAAATAACGTGCCTACCAGCCCACTGTTATTTTCTGTTCAAATTTAAAGATGCCTGTGCGTGTATGCAGACGAAGTACAACAAAGAATACAAAAGTGTATAATCTTTATTAACCCTAAGGAGTCTGAGGGTGTTTTGGGGCCCTAATGAAGTTTCAACATGTCCTGACATTTGTGTATTTTTCAGTTACTTATAATATAAATGTCTAAAGGCTAACTACACTGTATTCAGCACAAATGGGCTGTTTGTATTTTTGAGAAAATAACAGTTATGCGTGGTTTTTGAAAACAAAAAATATATTTATCATTGAAATAAGGCCAGATACCACATTCATAACATTTGTTTACAAGACTTTTGTGACCTGAATCTTGTAGTCTTGAGTCTTTGTTTCAAAATGATGTTATAATCATCTTGATCACTCATTCACAGAAAACAATATATTCATTTACATTTTCTAAGACACGTTTTGTTTAGAAAGTCTGTATGTGAGGAGGCGTGAATGATCATGAATAATGCTGTAATTCACACCAGAGAAGACAAAGACCCGAATAATGATTTGGCCAAGTTGCTCGTGCAGGTGGTTCTTTTTGCAGAATGGGAAAGAAGCACGGAGGAAGCTTCTCCAGTGGCCACTGCTTCTCTTGGCCATGAGAAAGGCAAGACTACCATCCAGCTTGCCCACCATCTTTCACATTGCCTTTGGCTGCCTCGTGTCTGCTGCCTTACAATCCTCTTTAGGGAGCGAGCAAAGAACACAGTCCATTGCCACTATCTCCACCACCACAAATGAAACGCTCTGGCTGGAAACACCTGATTGCTATCTGGTTCTGACAGTCCAGTTGAGGTCCATGGGCAGTGTGTGGATTGTAGGTCCACCTGAGGAATTCTAAAGTGGCTTGAGTGCTCATGACGCCACAACATGTAAAAATTTCAGCTCTGAAAAGGTCATTACTTTCTGCATTCTCATCTGAGAGAGAAATAGTCATGTTGTGCCTCACCTTTGGGCAGTGGGATGAAAATGCTGGTCCATTCCTCATGGAACCAGAATTCCTGCTTACGGTGCACAAAAATAACTCACTGTCATTGTGCAGTGTGAGGTTAGTCAACAGGTGCTTTGAGTCTCTGCATGAGTCAGGAATTTAGTTTTTAGTTCACTCTTGCACTGCAACTTAATCAGTTCCATTTGCAAAACACTTGGGACACTTGCTACATCAGCTGAAAAGGGGTCTGCAAACAACTGGAAAGTGTCATGGTGTGCATAAGGCATTAGCTTAGCCACCTGAACTAACATGTTTGTGCTAAGCTACATAAAGCAGCATGTTAGCATGATTAACATGCTGACCTAAACCATGTAAGTGACATTGAAATACAAAGTTTCACATAAGCTGGCATAAGCTAGCCAAAGTGAGGAAAAATATATTAGCTTTATATGATCAGAATAAGAGTTATATAAGACTTAATAACTTACCCATTGTCATAACAGCTTGTTTGAAAATCCTCTGCTGGATCTATTCTCTCCTCAAAATGCTCCCGTTCGTCATCGGAGTTGTAATCTTCTTCTGAGGGAAAGGTAAGTTCTTCCTCACTGCCCAAAATCATCTGAAGAGCTTCGTCGGCTGTGTAGCGCGTGCCATCTTCCAAATGCGCAGAAAACTCACTGAATCTGTGTGGAAACTCTGTGTGTGTGTTCAAGCCGGGTTGTGCTTTGTCAAGCCGGTGTCCGGGGGGCGTGGCCTC
>JAAGKR010003079.1:63764-80098 GCA_011419295.1 Clarias macrocephalus
AAGACTACCATCCAGCTTGCCCACCATCTTTCACATTGCCTTTGGCTGCCTCGTGTCTGCTGCCTTACAATCCTCTTTAGGGAGCGAGCAAAGAACACTTCCATTGCCACTATCTCCACCACCACAAATGAAACGCTCTGGCTGGAAACACCTGATTGCTATCTGGTTCTGACAGTCCAGTTGAGGTCCATGGGCAGTGTGTGGATTGTAGGTCCACCTGAGGAATTCTAAAGTGGCTTGAGTGCTCATGACGCCACAACATGTAAAAATTTCAGCTCTGAAAAGGTCATTACTTTCTGCATTCTCATCTGAGAGAGAAATAGTCATGTTGTGCCTCACCTTTGGGCAGTGGGATGAAAATGCTGGTCCATTCCTCATGGAACCAGAATTCCTGCTTACGGTGCACAAAAATAACTCACTGTCATTGTGCAGTGTGAGGTTAGTCAACAGGTGCTTTGAGTCTCTGCATGAGTCAGGAAGGGACACCCGTGTGGCTTCTCGGTGCTGCAAGTATAAGAGTTTACCTGCCATTGCCTACAGACCCTGTGCAAGTTCCTCCAAGAGCGCTTGCTGTTTAATGTTGATTTCAAGGAGGTGTCCCAGATATTTCTATGGAGACCTTGGTGGGCCTGGTTCCAGTATGCCTCCCAGAATTCACCACCAGTTCTGCCAATTCGAAGTTTCACCAAATGTTGTTTATTAACAGGTGTTCAGTTAATGCATGAATTGTAGTCAGATTCAAGCTCTGGAGATTGGCGCAGGTCCACAGGGCGTATGAAGGCACTATCATGTCACTATGTTATTGAAATCCTAAGGAAATTTTAAACTTTAAATCTTTTATAGACTTACAATACTTGCATATTTGAAGATCTATATTCTAACACAAACATGCAATTCTGATGTAAATGAAATGTTAGAAAAGGTGACTCCCCAGTTGTGTACCATCCTTTCCTCTACCACTAACTCCAAACACTCTAGGGCATGGGTCTCAAACTCAAGTTGTTTGGGGGCCACTGCTGTGATTAACATCACATGCAAGGGCCATTTTAACATTCAAGCACAACAAGAAAGCGCAATATTTCTGTAAATTTTCTTTACTTATTTAGTCAATAGCTCTCATTAAATTTTAATTACATTACTAATATTTTTCTTATTCTGTCAAAAAAAATCTATACAGTGTCTTTACATTGTTTTATATACTAGTTTTTAACAGTTCCTTTAACAAACCCTTTTCTTTACTTTATTTTAGCTTTAATAACTAAGAATCAACAATCTTAAGAACTAACAATCTTGCACTAAACAAATGCAATCTTAAATGCAGGCTATTCAAAATGCAATGAATACATTACACACTTCACACATTTCTTGCCAGACACCTGGCAGTGCTTCTGCTCACATAACTGAGCCACATTTGCCCTAATGGAGGTTACAGTTGAAAGTTCATAGTTGAGAAAAGTTTCACTTTGGACAGCTCTGGGAAGCATGGAGGTAATTCTCTTAAAATCTATTCAATCTTGTCTGCTTTACCTTGTGCCTCTCTGAATTTAGTTTTTAGTTCACTCTTGCACTGCAACTTAATCAGTTCCATTTGCAAAACACTTGGGACACTTGCTACATCAGCTGAAAAGGGGTCTGCAAACAACTGGAAAGTGTCATGGTGTGCATAAGGCATTAGCTTAGCCACCTGAACTAACATGTTTGTGCTAAGCTACATAAAGCAGCATGTTAGCATGATTAACATGCTGACCTAAACCATGTAAGTGACATTGAAATACAAAGTTTCACATAAGCTGGCATAAGCTAGCCAAAGTGAGGAAAAATATATTAGCTTTATATGATCAGAATAAGAGTTATATAAGACTTAATAACTTACCCATTGTCATAACAGCTTGTTTGAAAATCCTCTGCTGGATCTATTCTCTCCTCAAAATGCTCCCGTTCGTCATCGGAGTTGTAATCTTCTTCTGAGGGAAAGGTAAGTTCTTCCTCACTGCCCAAAATCATCTGAAGAGCTTCGTCGGCTGTGTAGCGCGTGCCATCTTCCAAATGCGCAGAAAACTCACTGAATCTGTGTGGAAACTCTGTGTGTGTGTTCAAGCCGGGTTGTGCTTTGTCAAGCCGGTGTCCGGGGGGCGTGGCCTCACCTGTAGATTACCCGGACTGTTTTCCCTGTGAATAGCGTGTGGGCGTGGCCTCGCCTGTAGATTACCCGGACTGTTTTCCCTGTGAATAGCGTGTGGGCGTGGCCTCGCCTGTAGATTACCCTGACTGTTCTCCATGTGAATAGCGTGTGCGCGTGTCCTGCCTCAGGTCATTATCGGATAATGAAGTGCGAGAGAAATTCTGTGCCTCTCCTTGGTTTCACATGGATTACATAAACTGAGAATGTTTGTTGTGAATGTAACTTGCATCATTTAAAAGTAGACCCTTCAAGCTTTCTATAGATATATTTCTCATGTCTGTGTGTGCAGTGTTCACGGAGTTTCAGTTAATTTTAACGATGTGTTAAAAAAAATTTTTTCGCAGAGACTGAGACGGCTGAAAGCGCACCCTGTTTATTTTCTTTATTTTACAAAAGCACAATGTTTTGTGGATATTGTGAGTGTTCATCAATAAAAGTAGACCCTTTACAGATTCAAATGATGTAATACACTTATGTGTAGGATCAAAAATGACAGAGCATTTTAAATTATTTTCATGGTTACCAAAAAAAATGCAAGTGGACCCGCCGGCGGCTCCGACGACTCCTAAGGGTTTAAACAAAAACTGTTTTAGATGCGAGAGATCTAATATTTAACAGCCCTAGCTTCAGATCAGAGGTGCTGGCTGCGCATTCAGTGTGATCTGAGTTTGTGGTATATATGTTCATTAAATGACTAAAACAGACTTTCTGAGTCTTTCTAAATTTGTGTTTAGCTCGGGAAACAGACATAGAGTTAATATGATGAACCCTGAGTGACGACTGCAGCTAGCAGACGATTGGTTTAGCCTGTCTGTCTGCTCCCTGGCCTGGGCTCTGGATTGTCACCAATTGTCTAGCCCTGTTCTGAGACTATGAGCTATACTACAAGAAATGAGAGCAGCATCTTCCCGAGTGGGATGGACACCGTCCCGCCCTAACAGGCCAGTTTTGCCCTCAAAAGCTGTAAGCTATGTCGCCATATCTCAAAGAACTTATCACTTATCTGCAACATCCAATCTGTCTCAGTTCATCTTCTATGGGAGATCAGACTTTTTGCTCAGTAGCACCTAGACTATGGAATGCTCTTTCAGAGTCTCTGAGGATGCCACAGACTGTTGACGGTTTTAAATCTGGTCTTAAAACTTACCTTTTTATCAGAGCTTTTGAGTTGAAATAATTTGTAGCGCTTTGAGATTTGCTTCAAATATAAAGTGCATTATAAATAAAATGTATTATTATGTCAGGGCTACAGGGTGGTAATTGTTGAAGGAAGCAGGATGGGGTTTCTTTGGGACAGGAATAATGATGGAATCTTTAAGCATGTGGGGATTACTGACTGGGATAGGGAAAGGTTGAATATTTCTGTGAACACAGCTGCTAGCTGGTCTGCACAGGCTCTGAGGACTCAACTTGAGATACTGTCAGGTCCTGCTGCTTTCCTGGTGTTAAATCTCCTGAAGGCTCTCCTCATGCCATGTTCGGAGATGATGAACGTGTTTCCGCTGCTGGCATTCTTTTCCTATCTATGCTGTATCTATGAACACCTTTTACACCTTGAACACCTTCAAGGCTGCAGCTAAAATTGCTAATCAGCTGCAGCCTTGAAATAGAAGGTGTTCAGCTTGTCTGCCAGAGACATGTCTGCGTTCTACATACTGGATGTTGGTGCTTTATAGTCCGTTATTTCCCTTAGTCCCTGCCCCAGGCTCCTAGAGTCACCATGTTGGACCTATGACTGTAGTTTTGTCCCGTAATGCTGCCTCGACCTCCTTCAACATTTTCCAAACGTTATATGACACAGACTTGTACGAGTCCATTTCACCCAACACAAGTCCCACGTTATAGGCAGCGGTGTGAGATCTCAGAGCTTCACAGATGGTTTTATCCACCTACAGCTTCTGGTTGAGAGACGTTCTGATCAATCTTTTTTTTTATGGTATCATCTGCTAGTTCGAGTGCTTCTTGTAAAGCGGCCACCAATTGGTCTGTTCAGCGCTTGACCTCCTTCTAAATTGGGGCTTTCTGTTTAAGCCTCTGTTTATATTTTGGCATGAGAAAGATGGCGGCGTGGTCGGATTTTCCAAACGGGGCGAGATTGTGCCTTGTAGCCGTCCTTGATTGTGGTCCTGTGTGCAATGGTCCTTTGTCCTTTCGCCCCTCCTGGGGAAGGTGATGTGCTGATAAAAGTTTGGTGCTGCATGTTTGAGGTTGGCAGCATTCCAGTGTTGTGACTGGTGTTTTGTAAGTGCCTCATGCAGCTTGCATAAGGCCGTGACCGTGAGGTGTAAAATAAACAGCGCTGTTTATGGCGGATGTAAACTCCAGAGGAACGTAAAAAGGATGATATTTGATGGTCAGCAGTTCCAGGTTGGGTGTGCAGGAGCGTGTAAAAGGTACTAGGCTTACACTGTTGCACCAGCTGTTGTTCACCATTAAAAACATGCCACCTCCCTTTGACTTCGTCAATTTCAATGATCTTTCCATGCAGTGAACCGAGAAGAACAAGGCCGGCTGGATTTTGTGGTCCAGCACAGCTGGGTTCAGCCATGTCTCGGTGAAGCAGCCGAGATTGCAGTCCTGAATGTCTCTCTGGAACTTTACCCTGGCCCAGAGGTCATCGTGTTGTATTTGTCATTTCCGCTGTTTGTGATCACCCAACCACCAGCTCCAACGTCATTCCAGATAAGTCATTTCAGTTCAATCTCTCTATCTATCCACCCACATCTCATCCGCGCAAATTGGTAAACTTTGAAATACAGAAAACCCAGACAGGCGCTTTATTTACAGTCGTTAGACCCTGTCATTCCGTAACAGAAGACCAGACCCGCAAAAATGAACCCGACGAGCTCGTCCATTCATCCAATCCTGTTTCTAATCATCTGCAAGAATGCATCGCCAAAACTCCTGCACCCCGAATTTCTCCCTCAGTTCTCCACCCATCAGACAAGAGGTCTGTTCAAGAACCAGAACCAAATGTAACTCGATCACCACTTTCTCTCATCTCACATCCTCACAAAGACAACGCTGGTTGACCCAGGGACTTTGCCTTTACTGTGTACCTTCTCAACCTCTGGTGAGCAGTATCTCTTATGCATGTGAACCTATGGTGCCAAACATCAACCAATTACAGACAGTACTCAAGCAGTATAAGGGTTTTACCACTACACCTCACGGCGACAGCATTTTAGACCGACATTCTACTGCTTTCACAGATGTCAATGCAATAGGCTGTTATGATTATCATAAAAGCGGCTCACACCGGCGTGAATTTTCCACATCACCGCAAAGGCAGCGCTTATTTAGCGAGTATAAATTTGTGTTTATATATTCCTGTAATATTGTAATATTCCTGGGGAAGAGAAATCTCTTATACATCTCTCATATTGGTACGCACTTTCATCTGCCTTTTTATTAAAATGCAGCAAAGTGAAAGAGCGCATATGCGCGCCGCGGGTTCATGCGAACATTTTACATTTACTAAAAGGCTTATGCACAACCCCATTTTAGCCACTCACAGACATGCATTGTACATGCATTTTGATGTTTTGCAAAGCAGAGAAAATGTATAGTCAGCACCCCAGGAAAACAAATATATACTTGTTGAATAAACACTGCATTTTTTAAGTGAAAGCATGCATGATGTGAGCAGTTTTATTTTAGCCATTCCAGCTATTCATGGTCAAATAATTACTCAATGCTGGACATAAACAGCAAAAAAGATGATTATAATTATTTTGGTTATTATTATCATGCTTTTTGCTGTTTGTGTTCAGCGTTGAATGATTATTTGAAACTGAAGTGCTCTGTGTGGATTCATGCCACGAGTCATTTTATCATACAAATAATATATATTTTTTGGCAGCCCATTGAGCTTTTGCATATTCCAAAATTGACACTGTTACTGTTTTTTTAATCACTGGAATGGAAGATAACTTTCCTTATCATAATATGCCTTATATTGTTTTTAATCACTCGATACACAACCCATGATTTTTATGCTATTTTACAAATGAAAAATACAAATGGAATAATTTAATTTGGTTATTTATTATTATTATATATTTTTAATAAAATCTAATATTAAAACATTTTATTAAAAAATAACTAATAAAATTGTTCTGTGTAGAGTGAATAAAAAAAAATACACCGCATTAGGAAAATCTTGTTTTCTTCCATTCCAGGGATTAAAAATGGTAACAATGTCAATTTTAGAATATAGCATCTAGAAGATTTGAAATTTAAGGAGAAACCTGGACACTGCTGGTCTTCAGAAAGGCCTCAGATCCAAGAGGGTTTTAAAGTGGGGAGGGGTGCATTTTAGTTTCTCTGAATGTATAGGTGAGAACAGCTGATTCACACCTGGGGAAGGGTGTTATACCCTGATTATACCCTGAGAATTTTCCCCTGCGCTCTTGAAAACTTAGACTACGTGAAGAAATTAAAGAGGAGAATTACAATGCCAGCTCCACACCCCGAGCCCAAACCACATTTAAATTAAATTAACAAATATTGTAAGTAAACAACAATAGCCTATAATTAACAAAGCATTTTTATTTAGACTATAAAAATAACCCTGCATCTATTTTAGGCGCGCCAGTTGCCACTTTTTATTCATAACGTTTCAATACAAATCTTATAATGCCCACATGACATCAAACATTCCCCATCTTAATATTTTAACTATTTATTTAAACAATTTAAACCATAAAACGATTTATTTTACTATTATTACTATTATGTTATTTACCTCAAAATTAATTTAAGAACAAGAACAATAAAACTTTGTGTACACTACTTTTTGTGTAGTTAACATCAAAGAGAAAAAAACCCGCAATATATTATACTATAACCATATTATACTAAAGATTACCAGTTAGAAATACCCCAAATAAAATACTTCCACTGTTCTAACAATTACAGAGACATCACAGCCAGCGGCAGTTTTCAGAAATTCTTTCCGAGGTGACGCTGCATTGGGTGGGGTACATGAGGCATGTATATGGGCATTGCCTGGAGCTCAAATCTCAGAAATTGTTGGGGCAGTTTTTTAAATAGACTCTATCTTTAATAACTGATCGAGGTCTTGAGCTGTACACACATGTATTCTTGCCTAAGCAACTCTTAAAACTACACTTTGTGACACAATAACAGTAATATTTCAAACATTTTGCAGGCCTCTTGGAGAAACCAGAGATTAAAAAATAAAAGAGTTGTTGGGTCAAAATAGCCCAAACTTCAGCTGTCAGGAAAACTGCTACCCTTACAGATTCCCTGGCGTCCCTGGTCACACCTAGGGGTAGACTTTGTCACGGATCTCCACTCTTCTGAGGGCAACACCTGCATACTGGTTATCGTGGATTTATTTTCATTCATTAAGTCCCATTGCCTGGTTCCCTTAAAAGGTCTCCCCTCTGCTAAGAAAACTGCAGAGACCCTCTTCAATCAGGTTTTGCAGATTTTCTGAATCCCAGAGGACATTGTGTCTGACAGGGGCCCTCAGTTTGTGTCTAGGTTCTGGAGGCTTTCTTTCAATTGCTGGATGTGACAGTAAGCCTATTGTCTGAATACCATTCCCAAAGTAATGGTCAAACCGAACGTAAAATTCAGAAGATAGGCAGATATCTCCATAACTTCTGTCATGATCATCAACACTTCTGGAACCAGTTCATTGCCTGGGCTGAGTATGCACAAAACTCACTCCGCCAACCTTGCATAGGACTCACTCCATTTCAGTGTGTACTCGGTTACCAACCCTCCACTGTTTCCCTCGAACAGAGAACTGCAAGTACCATTGGTAACACACTGGTTCCAGGAGAGTGAGAGGGTTTGGGACTCCGTTGCAGAGAGCAGTTAGAAGACAACATACAGTAGGTAGAGGAGGGGAATGTCTATCACCGCGCTCATCGCAGCGAGAAAAAAACAGGCAAAATAAATCAGTCGCATTTCAAAGTAATTCGTGAAATGACTGCCAGGTGGCTCAAAGTGACATTTTCAGTCGTCTCGATTTTAAAATATAATTAAGTCATGAAAAAGTCAAAACAATATGTTGTATCGAAGAAATACTACAGTGATGGGAATTTTCACATCTGTGTATTTTATCTGAACCAGAGCTATTGATAACTGTACAATAATGAGTAAAAAAAAAACATTTAAGTTGAACATTGAAACAAGTTCACTAGCTGACAATTTTATTTGTACAAAGAATGAACTATTATATATCCTATCTCTGTTTGTATCTGTTTATTGTTATTTAAAAAAATACATTTAAAGACATTAAATTTTAAATATACATGGCCAAAAGTTTTGAGAATGACACAAATATTAGTTTTCACAAAGTTTGCTGCTAAACTGCTTTTAAATCTTTGTTTCAGTTGTTTCTGTGATGTACTGAAATATAATTACAAGCACTTCATACATTTCAAAGACTTTTATCAACAATTACATGACATTTATGCAAAGAGTCAGTATTTGCAGTGTTGGCCCTTCTTTTTCAGGACCTCTGCAATTCGACTGGGCTGCTCTCAATCAACTTCTGGGCCAAATCCTGACTGATAGCAGCCCATTCTTTCATAATCACTTCTTGGAGTTTGTCAGAATTAGTGGGTTTTTGTTTGTCCACCCGCCTCTTGAGGATTGACCACAAGTTTAAATGGGATTAATATCTGGGGAGTTTCCAGGCCATGGACCCAAAATTTAAACGTTTTGGTCCCCGAGACACTTAGTTATCACTTTTGCCTTATGGCTCGGTGCTCCATCGTGCTGGAAAATGCCTTGTTCTTCACCAAACTGTTGTTAGATTGTTGGAAGAAGTTGCTGTTGGAGGGTGTTTTGGTGCCATTCTTTATTCATGGCTGTGTTTTTGGGCAGCATTGTGAGTGAGCCCACTCCCTTGGATGAAAAGCAACCTCACACATGAATGGTCTCAGGATGCTTTACTGTTGGCATGACACAGGAATGCTTTTCTTCTCCGGACAAGCCTTTTTCCAGATGCCCCAAACAATCGGAAAGAGGCTTCATCCAAGAATATGACTTTGCCCCAGTCTTCAGCAGTCCATTCGCCATACTTTTTGCAGAAGATCAATCTGTCCCTGATGTTTTTTTTTTGGAGAGAAGTGGCTTCTTTGCTGCCCTTCTTGACACCAGGCCAGTTTCCAAAAGTCTTGGCCTCTCTGTGCATGCAGATGCGCTCACACCTGCCTGCTGCCATTCCTGAGCAAGCTTTGCACTGGTGGCACTCCGATCCCGCAGCTGAAATTAGGAGACGATCCTGGCGCTTGCTGGACTTTCTTGGACGCCCTGAAGCCTTCTTAACAAGAATTAAACCTCTTTCTTTGAAGTTCTTGATGATCCTATAAATTGTTGATTTAGGTGCGATCTTAGTAGCCACAATATCCTTTCCCATGAAGCCATTTTCATGCAACGCAATGATGGATGCACGCGTTTCTTTGAAGGTCACCATGTTAACAATGAAAGAACAATGATTTCAAGCATCACCCTCCTTTTAACATGTCAAGTCTGCCATTCTAACCCAATCAGCCTGACATAATGATCTCCAGCCTTGTGCTCGTCAACATTCTCACCTGAGTTAACAAGACGATTACTGAAATGATCTCAGCAGGTCCTTTAATGACAGCAATGAAATGCAGTGGAAAGTTTTTTTTCGGGATTAAGTTAATTTTCATGGCAAATAAGGACTATGCAATTCAACTGATCACTCTTCATAACATTCTGGAGTATATGCAAATTGCTATTATAAAAACTTAAGCAGCAACTTTTCCAATTTCCAATATTTATGTAATTCTCAAAACTTTTGGCCACGACTGTAGAAATAACTGGAAAACTAGACATTCAGAATAAAACATTAAAATAACTCAAAAAAGACTCTAAAAACGATGTGTTGTTTCTGTAAACACATTGTTGGATTGTTCATGCTGGGTCAAAGGTGAAATGTCGTGAGTCACTAGCTAGACAGCCTCTCAGGCTAGTGCGGCCAAATCAATATCGCACCTTGCTCACTCCTCGCTCACTAGCTAGACGGCCTCTCCTTCTGCTGGTGTGCAAAGGAGCAGGGCCGTAGAATTAGGCACGGCTGGTGAGCGATCACCGCTAATGATCCCGGGCTTCTGGGTCTGTTGGGAGACTGAACTTCTCTACGTAGTCTAATCAGCGCTCAGCCGCACGCATAAAGTAACAGAATGGATAACTTTCTACCTTCGTTAACTTCCTACGTAGTCTAATCAGCCGCATGCATAGTTTTCTAGAGCGCACCGGCAGAATGATTATTCATGCGTCGGGAAAAACAACAAGGAGACTCTGACCATCTTAATAATTCATCAATAAATTAGTGATTCCTTTGGTGTCAGTTGTAGTGATGAAGATAATCATGTCATTGATTTCTTTGGTTTCGGCTTTTGTGATGAAGGTGATCATGTCATCTTGTCATCTCCGAAGCCGTGGCTGTGCCTATAATTCACTTTTCGAATTACGAATTACATCGTCTAAAATCATTTTCCATTAGTTTATATAAAAGCAGACATTTCACTTTTTATAAGTATATAGTTTTCACGTCTATGAGGCGTGTATACACGGAGTTTCTTTTCATTTTCTGAAGTGCTCAAGTTAATGCACCCTGGTTACTTTCATTATTTTAAAAAATCATTTTTGTCATTGTCAAGATTTTTTTGTCATTGTGAGTGGACTTAAATAAAAGTGGAGTCTTATAAAAGCTTACATAGTTTTATCATATTGTTTTTGAACATTAATCTGGCAAACTTTTTCTGATGCACACCCAGAGTCTGTTTTCTGGCTATGCTAGTGTTACACATGATATAATCTAAAGACTATATAACGGGTTCAAACCAATGTTGCCCGGGCAGCACCATAAAGTATGGACAAGAGGCAAGGTCGTATGGGAAAAAAAGGTAATTTATTTAGGAAAAATAGGGAAGGAAAGAGTTAAAGGAGCAAAGATGGAAAGAAAGGGAAAGGAATGAAAGTGTACGTGCTGGTCTTGTTGGCAATGCCCCGCTGGCATGCACAGGCTGGTGAGCGGTTATGAGCGAAGGTGCCGCGGGAGCTTGACCAGCTTGTTCACATACTGTCCTCTCGCAGAGATCAAAAGGTGGCATTCCTCTTTTTAAAGTGTCTGGGGCACGTCACATTGAGCACATTGAGAGCAAACACCTCCTGTCTTCCAATCAGAACAAAAGGTTTGACTCTCCACTGTCTTCGGCTGCCCTCCAAGAAGTGGAGTCCCCGATTCATTGTCCCCTTCAAAAAAACCCTAACCCTATTCTTCCAATGTTTCTTGTGCCACTGGCTGCAACACCTCAACGCATGATAGATCCACCTCCATGCTTAATAGTTGGTAAGGTGCTCTTTTCAAACATCCCTTTACTGATCCAAAGAGTTCTATTTTAACTTCATCAGTCCACAGCACTTCTTTCGAAAATGCATCAGGCTTCTGTAGATGTTCTGTTGCATACTTCTGACATTGGATTTTATGACGGTGACCCAGGTAAGGTTTTCTTCTGCTGACTCTTCCATCGCTGCACAGTGGAACGGTGCACCACCACTCCTGAGTCTGCTAAATTGTCCTGCAGGTTTTTTGCAGTCAAATGGGGGTTTTGATTTGTCTTTCTGACCAGCATATGAGAGTTTTCTTGATCTTGCAGATCTCATATTGACCTCCACAGTTCCCCTGAACTGCCATCTCATAATTACATTTCTCACTCTGGAAACTGCAAGCTGACAACATTTTTGCTATCTTCTTGTCGCCTTCTCCTGCATTGTGGGCATCAATAACTTTCATTTTTAGAGTTTTACACAGCTGCTTAGAGTAACCCATGGTTGTTGAGTGACCGGAAGTGTGTGCGCAAGGTTTGAAGTGTCAAAGTATTTGTAAAGCTTTGAAATTGCCATTTACTAATGACAGCTGTTTCCATGCATTAGATCTAATAAGCTGATTAAGGTCTGAAACCTTGTAAAAGGAATCGGAGGCTCTGTAACTCTTAGGGTGCCCAAACTTTTGCACAGTGCCCTAATAATGTTTTTTATTTAAAAAATTTGTTTAATTCATGGCATAAGAAGTAACTATGCATCAATGTTTGCTGACAATATTGTGCATTTTTTCCATTTCCAAGAGAGACTGCGTTAACATCTTTTCAATGAAAAAAATCACCAAAATCTGTTATTTATCAAGGGGTGCCTAAACATTTGCGTAAGATTGTAGAGACAAAGATAAATACAGAGTGCACTTGAGAGACAAGGCAAAGACCCAGCCTCCCCTAAGATGCCGGCGAAAGAGAAACTTAACGCGCACTCTAAGTTTCTTTTATAAAAGTATAAAAAAGTTACAACGCTCTCATAAATCCCCAGTAAGGGCATAAGGCCCCAAGTGGATATAGGTTTTTTATTTTTTGGTTCCACTATTTTTCCGGTCTTGTGGGGATGGCGGAACTCTGTAATAATTGTATTGTGCAAAATACAACAAAATTTGCTGCTCCAGCAGACATATAATATACTCACTCAATTAGAAATATAAAACATACAACATAAAGCTATGCACATACAGTATGAAAGTGAAAGCAATTTGTATAATCAAGGAAATAAAATTACTTAATTAAAAGTTCCACAGTGACCATTATACTGTAAATTGAAGTGTGCCAATTGATTTAAACCATTACTGCTCTGAAAAAGGAGCTATTTTTCAGTATTTTAGCTTCATCAGCTTTCACTTCCATATCATAATGGTTTTAGTGGACCTCTCCAGCTAGTAGCTTTTACACACTAATGTGGAAATGCATCATTCGTTTTGGTAAATCTTTTTTTCTCACTATGGCAGCTTGTTGCCAATTAAATGTCATTAAGCAAATAAATGTAATCCCACAACAATTTTAATTAATGTTATAAATGGTAAATTTAATATTGCATATATTTAAGTTTGTCAGCTCTTCTTTTGCATAGAAACGTTTCATTATAATTTCAGTAAGATTCCATTGGTGTTAATGATTTTTTAAAAATAAATAATTTTTTTAAAGGAAAAAAAATTTTAACATGTAGGATGAACTTAAAAATATCCTACAGTAGGTCCATATTTTACTATAAGAGCAAAACACACAGGTTTATTACGTATTTATTTGTTCATCTGACAATCCAGAAGATTATGGTGATGTCATCACTGAGGAACAGGATGGAGGAAAGACAGAAGGTGAGTGACTTTTTGTTTATTCTGTAATGTACATAAGTGCACAGACATCAAAGCCATAGATTACTTCAATTCAATTTTATTTTGTTTGTATAGCGCTTTTAACAATTAACATTGTCGCAAAGCAGGATTACACAATTAAAAGAATTTTTGAAGTTTGTATGAAATGTGAATGTGTATGAATCAAATTGAAAAGATTGTCCCCGACGAGCAAGCCGAGGACGATGGCGACAGTGGCAAGGAAAAACTCCCTGGGATGGCAATAGGAAAAAACCTTGAGAGGAACCAGACTCAACAGGGAACCCATCCTCATTGGGTGATAATGGATAGAAGTGATTGATCTGCAGACATACTGTGTGTTAGGGGGGTGGAAGTTCAGTACAACAGGAGATGTGTTTAAGTTAATGTGGAGTCTCAAGTAGATTGTGGGAAGCTCCAGTCCTGAACTATCGAGCGACTGAAATCACAAGTCCTCAGAGAACAGCTGTCTGCATCAGGTGAGGACAAGACCGTCTTTGTGAAAAGTGGAATCGTCCCCAGTCACCACACGCATTCCAGGGAGACCACCCATGGCATCCATGCAATGAGATTTCCAACCAGAAGTGGGAGACCAGGACAAGTCAGATAGGTCCAGAGTGCAGAGGACATCTGGATCACTGTCAACGGAGGAGCAACATGTATAGCTTGACAAAGAGACCGGAAGAGAGTGAGGGAGTGATAGGACTCTTTATACACGTTAGGAAAGGATCTACTCACTGTGGCCCTTTTATATGAGTGCTCTGTGTTGTTGTGTTGACAGGTCTGAGTTAGAAGGTTTTAGATGTGTGCACACACTCATTGCTGGCTTGTGGGGTTGTGATGCCCTAGATGAGATTAAATGAGGTTAAATAGTGCAATTCAGAATGAAGAATGTATATAAAAAGTGTTTTTTGCTTGAATTAAATGCTAAAAGGAATATCAACCCTGTCACGACCTGAAGTACAAACTGGCATAGGTGCAGAGGGGTTGTTCTTTAAACATAAATTGTCTTTTTATTTTAAACAAAAAACATACAAAATATATACACAGGGCTCTTTTAGCATACACAGGGCTCTTTTAGCACACACAGGGCTCTTTTAGCACACACAAAGGCTAAGAGTTGACATAAAGGCTAAGAGCTGACACTAGAGACAGGGACGGCACTAGAGACAGGGTGAACCCTAGAGACTAGAGGGAGACACTAGATGCTGGGGGGAGACACTAGAGGTTAGGGGGAGACACTAGAGACAGGGCCAGAGCTGGAGACAGGGCAAACCCTAGAGACTAGAGGGAGACACTAGATGCTAGAGGGAGACACTAGATGCTGGGGGGAGACACTAGATGCTGGGGGGAGACACTAGAGGCTGGGAGGAGACACTAGAGGCTAGGGGAGACACTAGAGGCTAGGGGAGACACTAGCAACAAGGACGGAGCTAGAGACAGGGCGAACCCTAGAGGCTAGGGGGAGACACTAGAGGCTACGGACAGACACTAGAGGCTACGGACAGACACTAGAGGCTAGGGACAGATACTAGAGGTTAGGGGAGACACTAGAAACCGGGGGAGAGACTACAGACAGGGACGGAGCTAGAGACAGGGCGAACCCTAGATACTAGAGGCTATTGGAAGACACTAGAGACTAGGGACAGACACTAGAGGCTAGGGAAAGACACTAGAAACCGGGGGAGACACTACAGACATGGACGGATCTAGAGACAGGGCGAACCCTAGAGACTAGAGGCTAAGGGAGACACTAGAGGCTGGGGGGAGACACTAGCGGCTAGGGGGGAGACACTAGAGGCTAGGGGGGAGACACTAGCAGCTAGGCGCAGACACTAGAGGCTGGGGGGAGACACTAGAGGCTAGGGGAGACACTAGAGGCTAAGGGAGACACTAGAGGCTAGGGGAGACACTAGAGACAGGAACGGAGCTAAAGACAAGGCGAACCCTAGAGGCTAGGGGCAGACACTACCGGCTGGGGGGAGACACTAAAGGCTAGGGGCAGACACTAGAGGCTAGGGAAAGACACTAGAGGCTAGGAGAGACACTAGAAACCGGGGGACACACTACAGACATGGACAGAGCTAGAGACAGGGCGAACGCTAGAGACTAGAGGCTAGGGGGAGACACTAGAGGCTAGGGGCAGACACTAGAGGCTAGAGACAGACACTAGAGGCTAGAGGCAGACACTAGAGGCTAGAGGCAGACACTAGAGGCTAGAGGCAGACACTAGAGGCTAGGGAAAGACACTAGAGGCTAGGGAAAGACACTAGAAACCGGGGGAGACACTACAGACATGGACAGAGCTAGAGACAGGGCAAACGCTAGAGACTAGATGCTAGGGGGAGACACTAGAGGCTAGGGGGAGACACTAGAGGCTAGGGGCAGACACTAGAGGCTAGGGGCAGACACTAGAGGCTAGAGGGAGACACTAGAGGCTAGAGGGAGACACGAGGCTAGGGGGAGACACTAGAGGCTAGGGGCAGACACTAGAGGCTAGGGGCAGACACTAGAGGCTAGGGGCAGACACTAGAGGCTAGGGAAAGACACTAGAAACCGGGGGAGACACTACAGACATGGACAGAGCTAGAGACAGGGCAAACGCTAGAGACTAGAGGCTAGGGGGAGACACTAGAGGCTAGAGGGAGACACTAGAGGCTAGAGGGAGACACTAGAGGCTAGAGGGAGACTCTAGAGGCTAGAGGGAGACTCTAGAGGCTAGGGGCAGACACTAGAGGCTAGGGGCAAACACTAGAGGCTAGGGAAAGACACTAGAAACCGGGGGAGACACTACAGACATGGACGGAGCTAGAGACAGGGCGAACCCTAGAGACTAAAGGCTAGGGGGAGACACTAGAGGCTAGGGGGGAGACACTAGAGGCTAGGGGGGAGACACTGGAGGCTAGGGGGGAGACACTGGAGGCTAGG
>JAAGKR010003080.1:0-62884 GCA_011419295.1 Clarias macrocephalus
GAGAGACTGCAGGTGGCGTTGATCAAACGGCAGAAGGCTTTCCAGAACCGGGCAGTGAACTGGGGCCCTCTGTCCGAGACGATGTCCTTCGGGAACCCATGCAGGCGGACTACATGCTCTAGTATCAGCTCGGCTGTGTCTTTAGCTGACGGGAGTCCGGCGAGGGCCACCAAGTGCACAGCCTTGGAGAATCGGTCGACAATGGTCATGATGGTGTTCTTTCCCTCGGAATCCGGCAGGCCCGTGATGAAGTCAACGGCAATGTGTGTCCAGGGCTGGCGGGGAACTGGGAGTGGTTGAAGTTCCCCCGGTGTTGGTTGGTTGGTGTCTTTGGCCCTGGCACACACTGGGCACGCCTGGACGAAGTCCTCAACATCCTTTGTCATGGACGGCCACCAGAAGTCCCGCTGAATAAATTGGAGGGTGCGGCGAGTACCCGGGTGTCCGGAAAGGAGGGAGGAATGGCCCCATTGAAGGACTTCCGTTCTGATGTCGCGGGGTACGTAGAGTCGTCCAGGTGGCGCACCTGCCGGTTCGACCTCCGCGGCCTGTGCCTGGCGAACCCTCGTCTCCAAGTCCCACTGGAGAGGGGCAATGATCTTTGACGGCGGGAGGACAGGCGCGGGGTCCGCCCGGGGAGCGTCCTCCTCATGTTGCTGGGAGAGGGCATCAGCCTTGGTGTTTTTGGATCCCGGGCGGTATGACAGATGGAAATTGTAATGCTCGAAGAAGAGAGCCCACCGCGCCTGCCTCGGGTTGAGCTGTTTTAGGTTCCGGATAGTGATCAGATTTTGATGGTCGGTCCAAATGATGAAAGGCTCTCTGGCGCCCTGGAGCCAGTGACGCCATTCCTCCAGAGCCCACTTTATGGCCAACAGCTCACGGTCCACTACCCCGTATCGCTGCTGAGTGGGGTCAAATTTTCTGGAGAAGAAGCTGCAAGGGTGCAGCTTCTGGTCTGGACCTCGCTGGGAGAGAACGGCCCCGGCGCCCACATCCGAAGCGTCCACCTCCACAACGAATGGTTTGCTCGCGTCTGGATGGAGGAGAATTGGTGCGGTGGTGAAACGTTGACACAATTCCTGGAAGGCAGAGATGGCGACAGAGTTGAGGGTGAAGGGGTGAGAAGATGGTCGTGTCAGAGCGGTTATAGGGGCTGCAACTGTACTGTAGTCCCGGATAAAGCGACGATAGAAATTCGCAAACCCGAGAAACCGTTGAAGTTGCTTGAGGGTCTTGGATAGGGGCCAATGACGCACAACTTCCAGTTTCTGTGGGTCCATGGCCACACCCTGGGGCGAGATAACAAAACCCAGGAACGTGGTGGAGCGCTCGTGAAAAGCGCACTTCTCCAACTTACAATACAGTTGATGGGCGAGCAATCTCTTGAGGACCGCCCTGACGTGTTGGACATGTTCTTCAGCAGTACGGGAGTATATGAGGATGTCATCCAGGTACACGAATGCCCACCGACCTAGCATATCTCTGAGGATGTCGTTAATGAATTGTTGGAAGGCGGCGAGGGCGTTGCAGAGTCCAAATGGAATGACCAAGCTCTCATAGTGTCCTGTTGGGGTGATGAAGGCCGTCTTCCACTCATCGCCCTCTCTGATGCGCACCAAGTTGTAGGCGCTCCGTAGGTCCAACTTTGTGAAAATGGTGGCACCAGAGAGGGCGTCCAGGGCAGAGTTGGTAAGAGGCAATGGATGGCGATTCTTTATTGTGATGTTGTTGAGCCCCCGATAGTCGACACATGGACGTAAGTCGCCGCCTTTTTTCTTCACAAAAAAGAACCCCGCGGCAGCAGGTGAAGAGGAGGGCCTGATGGTGCCATGGCGGAGAGCGTCGGTTACATACTTCTCCATCGCCTGCGTCTCAGTGGCGGAGAGCGAGTAGAGGTGGCCGTGGGGGGGAACAGAACCCGGCTGGAGGTCAATTGCCAGGTCATAGGGGCAATGAGGAGGAAGGTGAATGGCTCGTCTTTTGCAAAATACTTCAGCCAGGTCCCGGTAGTCGGCAGGGATGGCGTTGATGTCGACTTCGGGGGCCTCGGACTCCCTAGAGCATGTCCCAGCCGAAGCCCGCAGGCAAAGTTCGGTGCAGGTCAGTCCCCATTGCAGAATTCGGTGTTGTGTCCAGGAGATGAGTGGGTCATGTTGTAGAAGCCACGGATGCCCGAGGATGATAGGAGGAGATGAGATGGGGGTGAGATGGAACCGGATCTGCTCTTGATGTTGGTCGATGATCAGGGTGATTGGTTGAGTCTGGGTAGTGATGGGGCTGGAGGAAAGGGGCCGACCGTCGACAGATGTAATCTGAACAGGCTGGGATAACGCCTCGAGCTCCACCCCCAGTTCTTTGGCATAGGCAAAGTCAATGAAGTTGCCAGCGGCACCGGAATCGATGAACGCCGTACTTCTGACACGTTTGTGGCCAAACTGGAGGCGTACTTGCACCGTGAGACGAGAAACATTGGTGGTGGTGGCAGAGGTGGAGGAGGCCCGGTGAGTTGCTCTCCTTACTCACCGGGCCTGAGCGTTTCCCGGGCGCAGAGGGCAGATAGCTCTGTGGTGTGACGCCGACCCACAGTAGGCACAGAGCCCCTCCCTGAATCGCCGTTCTCACTCTGCAGCGGTCAAGGAGGCGCGTCCTAGTTGCATGGGTTCCCCGGCTCCGGTGTCAACCACGGCGGGAGGTGGAGAACCGACAGATCCAGTGGTGGTGGTGGAAAAGCGGCGTACTTCGGGAACTGGGGCGTAGGGCAGAAATGTGGAAGATCGTGGCGGGGTCGGTGATGGTGACAGAGTGGCAGGGTCCGGGGGGCTGGCCTCGGACGAGAGAGCAGTCGTTGGTCTATTCGGAGGGAGAGTTGGATCAGCCCCTCCAAGGTGGTGGGAAACTCTCGACCGGCAAGCTCGTCTTTTATGCGTGAAGCCAGTCCCTCGTAGTAGGCCGTCCGGAGGGCGGGATCACCCCAGGTGGTCTGCACAGCTAGGGTCCGGAAGTCGGCGGTGTAACGGCTCACGGACGACCCTCCCTGCCGCAGATGATAGAGTTTGGAGTCGGTTTCCACCTCAGCAGCAGGATGTTCGAAGGTGAGCTTTAGCTGACGGATGAACTCATTGTAGGAATGGGCTGTGTCTGAATCGGAACGCAGAACCGCCGTGGCCCACTCAGCTGCCTGCCCCACAGCAACGAGACAAAAAGGGCAATGCGCAACCGGTCTGTGGAGTATCTGGTGGAATTAAACTCAAACACAAGATCCAGTGCGGTTAGGAAAACACTACACTTCCCATCTGTGCCGTCCCATTTATCCGGTAAAGCTAAGTACACATCGGAGGGGGGAGGGGGTGGCGGCTCAGCCGCCACTACGACTGACGGTGGCCTAGCCGGCCGAGAAGCTGCCTCGCGGAGCACCGCGTTCTCCTGCCGCAGCTCCGCGACCTCGCGGCGCAAAGCCGCAATGTCTTGGACGCTAACGCGAAGAGCCGCGACCTCACCGCTCAGCTGCTCAATCAACCGGGCATGACCGTCCACCAAATCGCAGAGGTGAGCGTAATCCGCTGGGTTTACTGCAGGCTCAGTCATTCTGTCACGAAGCAACCGGAGAATGATCAGAAGACTAGCAGTTAGCCCGTGTAGCGTGGATGGTAAACCCAAACGCGGAAGTAGCGCGAACAGGCAGGATAACCACGCGATTTATTATTAGAACTCTCTCACGTAGAGAGCAAGAGTTTACACAATTAAACCCGCGTTCTAACAACACACACTCAATCAGGCAGATAACCCAAGATGGTGAGTACTCACGGAATGGAAGAGATAGCATCTGAGACAGCATGGGTAGACTCAATGACTGAGCAATGTGAGGCACCATCTTGTTTCCTTTTATGCTTCCTGAAATGCGACCGTATTACTTCCAGGTCCTAGTGCCGGTCGTGTTACGAGTGTGCATGACATTTTTGGTGACGGCGAACCTAAACAACTAACTCTCGATCTATTCTTCTTGCACTGTACTCAAACTATAAATGAATGACATGAATTCAAATTCAACAAATTCAGATGTGGTCTAAATCAGTGGTCCTCAACCCTGGTCCTGTAGCGCCCCCTGGCCTGGACATTTACCATAGTGTTCTCAACACTCTGCACAAATTAAGAACTGAACTGAACTGAAGAGGGCGTGGTAGAGCAGGGAAAAACATTTTTATGCGCTTGACAGGGGGTTCTCCAGGATCAGGGATACGTAATCAACACTAACCACCAGGGGACCGATCAGAAGCCTGGACAAAATGTCATTACTAGTAGTCTGACGGGTCTCGTCCAAAACCACACTCGCTGTCTGTGGGGTCTGTGTCGTCGGAGTTTTGTATGTAGCAGCGGTGAGCTTCGTAGTACATTCAGGCACCTCCGTTTGTTAACGTGTGAGTAACTGCGTGTGTATGTGCACGCCTGGTAAAGTCCAGTAAGCAACGTTAACACAGTCACTGGTTTACTGTACTTAAGTCCACTGAGGCACAAAATATCCTCATAAACAAAGCTGATGTCAAATCAAGAAGACTAACAAATAGACAATGACATCATCGGCACACAAGGTGACGTTACAACGAGCCAAAAAAATTTTTCCGAAAGCTCCGTTTTCAAGATTAAAACTGCATTTGCATGTGAACAAAACGACAAAACAGCAGAGATAACCTCCCCCCCCCCACCTTTTTTTTTTAAATACCCGGCTAAGTGTGGACATGGCCTCCACGTGTGGAGATGCACCAACATCTGGTCAGCCAGTGACTAGAACAGACCAGTATTTAGACTGATCGGAGATGATTATGATCAGCCTCAGATATAACAGATTCTATGCTGAAGTAGACATTAAGTGCTCTCAGGTTAGTCTACACATGGCAGCGCTAGACAATCATGGGCTTTGATCCCAGCCTCTACCGGTGTGTGAGCAGCAGTTTAATGAGCTGGCGTCTTGTGTCTCAGAGTAAACTCCTTCATCTTCACATGCATATTGTTCTACCTTAACATTGAGCAAATGCTTCTCATTTTCACGGGTGTTGTTCTGAGTGGATTTAAACGCTGCACTTGGTTTGTTGTGTGCCAGCGTTGTTCTGTCCTGACAGAAGCCAGAGTCTGCAAGACTTTTTATCCCACTGTTTTTCCAATTAATTATCTAATCAATGGACGGTATGCAAGCTGCATACAGATTTAGATTCTCAGCACTATTCTTAATGAAATACATTCGAATCAGGGAGCAATTTAGATTGTGTTAAATGGCTCCCTGATTAAAATCGCTCTTTCTTCTCTCTGTGTGCCGTCAGCAACAGCTTTAAAAAAAAAAAAAGAAAAGAAAAAAGAATCGACCAAAATCGGTACTGTCAGTATTGGCCAAGAAAATTCTAATCAGTGCATCTCTTCAATTCTGCAGCAAAGATTTTCCTGAAAGGTTCTTGGAGCATCTGGCTAAGACTGGAGGTGTGCACTGGGATCTGGATCCTGTAGGATGCAACGAAAAAGCTGCATAAGCAAGAGACCAACAAAATAAAAATCCACTTGTGGGACAATGAAAGAACTGTCTCTAGATATCCTTAGTAACTTAGTAACAAAACCAACTAAATTGGTTAGAAAAACACCGTGGGTAGACAAAAATAATTACTGTGCAGGTATGATTTAACAAAAACCAGCCACAGCTGGTTAAGCAGTCACACACATACTCTCTCTGTATTTTGGGGAGAATACTAGTCCAGAGAAACAGAGAGTATGGAAAGGAGGTGGAGAGTCGTGTCCAAGCAGGTTGGAACGAGTGGAGAAATGTGTCAGGTGTGTTAAGTGACAAAAGAGCATCAGCAAGAACAAATGGAAAGGCGTATAAGACAGTGGTGAGACCAGCGATGCTCTACGGCTTAGACAGGAGACAGAGCTGGAGGTAGCAGAGATGAAGAGGTTGAGGTTCTCTTTTGAAGTGACAAGGATGGATAGGATGATGAGTCCATCAGAGGGACAACCCATGTGAGATGTTTTGGAGATAAAGTCAGAGAGGCCAGATTGAGGTGGTTTGGACAAGTCCTTGGAAAGATTGTGAATATATCAGTAGAAAGGATGCTGAGGTTGGAACTGCCAGGCGGGAGGTCTAGAGGAAGACCAGAGAAGAGATTTATGGATGAAGTGAGAGAGGACATGAAGTTATAGTACAGACCAAAAGTTTGGACACACCTTCTCATTCAAAGAGTTTTCTTTGAAGGCCTGATTCACACAGTCTCCTCTTAACAGTTGTTCTAGAGACGTGTCTGCTGCTAGAACTCTGTGTGACATTGACCTGCTCTCTGATCTGTGCTGCTGTTAACCTGCGATTTCTGAGGCTGGTGACTCGGATGAACGTATCCTCCGCAGCAGAGGTGTCTCTTGGTCTTCCTTTCCTGGGGCGGTCCGCATGTGAGCCAGTTTCTTTGTAGCGCTTGATGGTTTTTGTGACTGCACTTGGGGACACTTTCAAAGTTTTCCCAGTTTTTCGGACTGACTGACCTTCATTTCTTAAAGTAATGATGGCCGTCCGTTTTTCTTTACTTAGCTGCTTTTTTCTTGCCATAATACAAATTTGAATGAGAAGGTGTGTCCAAACTTTTGTACTATAGTTGGTGTGAGAGAAGAGGATACAGAGAACAGGGTTAGATGGAGGCAGATGATTCGCTGTGGCGAGTTGCAGCAGAAAGACAAAGAAGAAGAGGTCTATAGTAGTTTAAGAGGTTAAAAGTTTATAGACACCTCTATATAAACACGCGTCACCTTTCCTGATCGGACAAGTCTGACTTCACCATCTCTCCACAACACCATCTGATGTCTAATTCAACTCACAAACCAGGTAGCTTTCTGAAAGACCAAATACATTCTCTTGAAATAAAATATTCACAATGTTTCTGTGTTCTGTCAGTCCTGCTTTGCCTCTTGTTCCTTCTTCTCTCTATTGCACCCTGTTATTCCATAAATAAAACAGCCAGGCTGTGTGTATGTGAGCACATCACAGGCCTGATCGACGCTATATCCAGACCACCTGGAGCGAGTGCCTCGAGATCAGAGATCTGTAACGCAGAACTAACAGAAGGATGGGTTAATTAAGAGCGGTAAAGCGCTGATGCGTTTCTGATTTCAGTCATGCAGAGTGATAATATCTCTAATCTGAAAAGATCTTACTTATAATCATCTTCGAAAGTTGTGGAACAGCAAAGTGTGCACTCTTTAACCATACAGAATAGGGACGGGACTCACCGGGGACATCCTGATACGATAGTATCACAATACCTAGGTAGAGATTCGATCTGTATTGTGATTCTGTACATATCGATCAGATTTTGTCACAAATCTAAACAAACAATAAATTATAACCCAAGTATTGAAAAAAACACAAACGTCTTAAGTTGCCGTTTAAAGATACTCAACTGTGTGGACATCTAGAGAGACTTCATTCCACCATCCAGGTGCCAGAACAGAAAAGAGTTTAGACGTACATCTTCCTCGATCTCTGAGAGACAACGGAGACGTGGGGTAGTGTGGGAGAACTTGGGAAGGCTGAAAACAAGACGCGCAGCTGCATTCTGGATCAGTTACAGAGGACAAATGCTGAAGACAGTCTTGAAATAACAAGGGACTGAACAAGCACCTAAGTAGCCTGTGAAGAAAAAACTGGGCGGATTCTTCTGATGTTGTAAAGAAGAAATCGACAAGAGCGAGTGAGGTTAGCGATGTGTGGGGAAGATGACAGGTGATGGTCCAGAGTCATCCTAAGATTGTGGGTAGTGACTGAAGATGTGATTTGATTGTTGTCCAGGGAGATCACAAGGTCTTGACCAGGGGATGAACAGCAGTTGGGTTTTACTCAGATTGAGCTTGAGCTAATGAGCCGTCGTCCAGTAACATACAAACCTACAGTGGCAGTCAAAAGTTTGGGCACCCCTTCTAACTAAATGCTTTTCATTTTATGATTTATTTTCTACATTTTATAACTATACTGGAGATTTCAAAACTATAATATGACCAATTACCAAACATTACCTCAGATTAGAGGTGTTATGAAGGCTTTAGAGAACATAAGTAGCAGACACGTCTTAATATTAACTGTTTAAAGGAGATAATTGCATATTTTGGATGCCTTCAGCATTGTTTTACAGTGTAGAAAATAGGAAAGATCATGGAATTAGAAGGGGGTGTCCAAACCTTTCACTTTAGAATTCTTTTAATAAATAAAAAAAAAATTAGATTTTGCAGTTAATGCATGCAAAACAATTAACTGAATCGATTTCCCTCCCCATCTCTAATACAAAATACCAGCATTAACATTCATGAGTTACTAGCTAGTACAGTTCTTGTGTGACAGCACGTCATGTTTGTGTTTTTCTGCCCTTTTGCACGTCAATCAGCTTTCAGCGCTGTGCACTGTGCAGCATGTAGAAATGACTGAAGCAGACCGGCAAAGAATAGAAGAATGGATTTGGATGGCACCGATCCCAAACCCCCGCCTTCCTCTGATCCCCTTTTTCCACGGCCCTGGCAAAGACCCTTTGATGTGTGAATCTCCGCTCTCTCTGGAAGTCTCTTCTAGCTCAGCCAAAACGCGAGCAAAAATGTGATGGCTTTTTCCGGCTCCTAATCCAGTATGCATCGAACTGCCCCAAATCCTCGGAACAGACAAGAGAGAAAATGTTACCATGGTTTCCTTTCATGTCTTTCAATTTTTCAGCTTGATCAAAAAATAGGGTGAGAAAATTACTGACACAGAGAGAGAGAGGGGGAGAGAGAATATGGATGAGGGATAGACACGGACAGAGCAAAACAAGGCAGTGACCATGATGTGCTGAGATAGAAACAGAAAGAGGAAGAAGTCAGGGGGAAAAAAAGTTGGAGAGAATGAGGAGACGAGGAGAGAGAGAATCAGACAAGACGGAACGAGACAGGGACCAAGAGCGAGGGCCAGAGACAGGGAGAGGGAGAGGAAGAAAGTACTTATCGCGCTGCAGAGGAGTAAAGTTATGCAAAGGTGCGAGATTATGAATAAAACATGCAGCCTCATACAGCAGGAGGGAACACCGCTCGGTTATCGTAAACACACAAACTCAGGCAGGACAGGAGACACACTCCCACGAGGACACACACTTCCTACAAAAAAGCAAATAAAAAGTCTTGTTTTTGTCAAGGCTTAGAATTCAAAGTGTTCATCTTACCACTGTTGAATTTGAGTAATTGAGAAATGTGCTAATTATGAACTTTTGCCTCAGGTAATGTGATCAGCATGGCATTTCCATGCACCGCACGGGGCCAGGCTTTGTTGTGACCTCAGGAAGATAAGCTTTTATCTGGTTGAACAATCAGTGTCTAACAGAATCACCAAGGCCAAACAGTCTCGGCTTGCACAAAGCAGTGTCAGTGTTTGTGTATTTTATATTCTATATGTCTTAGCAAGTTTTCATGATGTCCTTGCCTGAAACAAAGCCACGGTTTGAGTGACATGGGGTATCGACACTGTGATAGAACTAATGAAGCGAGCATGAAGGCTATCGTGTAATATAGTTTAATAGAGGTGAGGAAAAAAATCTAAAAACTTTATGAATTCTGGTATGATTCTTTTGTGTGCTGATTCGTGTATCGCCAAACTGACTCCCAAAGTGATTTATGTTTATAATAGATCCACCGGTTGATCAGCCAGTGACAGGAAACAGCTGTTTTTTCAGCCGTGACTCATCAGCCTTGGACTTCGAAACAGGATGTGTTAAAAAAAAAAAATCTTGATATAGAATAGCAATATTAATCAAAATGGTACCTACAGTAGGTATGGTGATAATATTAATAAATACTAATAAAAATGGTCACTGGTGATTCTCATCCCTATTAGGTTCCATCTGACTTTTTTGTCCCATTGTCTTATTCCATGACAACGTATTAACATAACTTGAGTAAGAAGGTGCAGAATTATTAAGTCTGAACTTGGGCTAAAGGAAGTCTTACCATGTAAGGATTAAGGAAGTACAATGAGGAGGTTGTTTTATGGGCATACTGTAGAGGCAAAGTGACCTGCATTTTTGACTCTTTATTTGAAAAATAAAAGGAAACAGCACTGTTTATTTATTTATTTATTTATTTTTTAATGGACTGCAAAAACTTTGAAGCGCAATAGCTCAAAACTGCTCATAATGTAGATAGAACCTTATAATTCCAAGCACACATGGGTTTAACTTCTAAACCAACTCTTTCAAACTGCACCTTCTTTTAAAAACATGTCCTACATCCCTCCCACTCTTATGCACCCCTGTCATCCAGTATTAAATGTGATGTCCTCAGCACAACTACAGACGCATGAAGGCCCACGTGAGCTGCGGTGTGTCCCTGTTCCTCTCTCTGCGCCGTCCTCGCTGAGCTCGAGCTTAGAGCCAGATCTGCTGAACACATCCACTTTATCCACCAGGCCTTTCAGCAGTGTCAGAGAAACACATGTGCATGATGTACTCACAAACACACGGGGATACTGTGTCTGAAATCAATACTAAATAAAAAAAACACACACTTACTTTAGTAATAGGGAAACATAATAGTCTCCAGTGTGGACTTTTATCAAGCTGTAGCTTAAATCTTCTATAGGATTTAGATCTAATGTGAAAGACGCTTTGGCAAAATAGTTGGATTTACAGCATGAGTCAGCAAAAAGTCAGAAATCATAGAAAAGACTATGATTTATTAGCGTATATATATTTTTTTTTCTTTTTTTAAATCTTGGTTAAACAGGATCACACCTATTACTGATCCCAGATCAGGCTTATGTAACACAGTCAGGTCAATCGCTACGTAATCCAAATGTAGACTTTCAGCTTTAATTCAATCTTTAATTCATTACATCTTCACAGGCTTCAAAGTAATTGAGCAAAATAACAAAATCTTAAATATTAGTTTTATTTTAAATATTTGGACTACAAAACTTTGCAGTGAATTCCTACCTCCTTCGGTTGCTGCATGTGTGTGGGTCGCAGTGCCGTCGGTTTGTCATCAGGAAGTGAAAAACATGGTCAACTGATGGACAATGCATGTTCAATCACTCTGTTTCAAGTTTCTCTTGGTTTCTTCTGTCCAAAGAATTTTGTTGGGGGATCTGTGGACACAGCTTTAGATGCTTTCTAGCAAAGTCTAACTGGACATTGAGTGTTACTAGTGATCTGAACCTTGAGGTAAACCCTCTGTATTTACAGTCATGAAGACAATGCTTGAGCGTAGACGTGACACAACGATACACTCCTCCAGAGTGTTCTGGAATTATTTAGATGTTGTGAAGGGGATTTTCTTCAACAAGAGATCATTCTGAGACCATCGACTCCTGCAGTTGACTCCTGTAGTCTTCCATTTTTTTTGGTGTGGCCAAGTTAACCAGTGCTCTCCATCATTTTTTTAAAATGCACCTAAAACCCAGTCCGAAATACACTGTACCATGTCCACTACTAAAGTTTCTGCTGTCTTTCTGATAGGTCATTTTTTTCATTTGTTTGTTTGTTTGTTTGTTTGTTTCATACCTAATGATGGTCCTCTTCACTTGCGCCAACACCTCTTTGGACTGCAAAATCATCTCCAGACTTAATTTTATCTCATTTGTTATGCAATAATATCTGTTCATCAAACTATTCAATACTTCAGTTATCCAATAACAATTGAATCTTATGGAAATTTATTCTACACTTCATTCATGTTTTAATTCCTTTATTTTAAATCCATTATCATAATGTAGAGAGGCAAAAAAGTGCAAAAACTGTCTTGCTGTCCAAATACTTATGAACCCTGACTATCTCCCTTGCATGAGACAATGATGTGTTTTCCATCAGCATTGCATAAGTGTCAGAGGGAAGAGAAACCTGAGTAGAAGGTAGATCTGATAAATGTGGAACAGGAAATGAGGGCATTGCTAAGGACAGTGAAGGACATGGAAATGACAGTTACATTATGACAAAAAAAATAGTCTGCTCTTTTTCTAACAACACCAGCACTAAGTCTGTAGTTCCGTGCTCGTGTTTGAGAATACAAACTGTATTGATTGATTGTTCCGCTTTCTCGATATTGAGTTCTGGTTGCTCTCAGTGTGTCCTAGTTTCGTCTTGGTTTCTTCGGCCACCTCCCAAAAATGCATAAGCTACCCTGGCTTTGTCAAGAAGCCCTCTGGGTGTGAAGAAGTGTACAAATATGTCTATGGACAGCTGAGATATATTGTTGCCCCACATTGTGTGCGTTTCTGCCTCATGCCTGAAATGATCCACGGGGTCCACAGAGCAGGATAAAGCACTTACTGAAGGACGGATAAATGCACAACGGAACTTTAACTTTAATGGACCGTATGGGACATGGTAGCTGGGACAATCTCAGGACAATCAGTGTCTCACTGCTGGGCCAAATCTGTGTACAAATCAATGTGAGCTGTTGGAGTGTCAATTCTTCATCATCTATTAGTTCTGAATCAGGACGGATTCCCAGCTGTGTCGATATTCAGTATGACTGGAACAGAAGTGTCTGCTAAATCAATAAAATCTAATCATAGATTTTCATACATTAATAGTACTGCTTGTTTTTATTGTATTAGTATGTATTATTGGTGTTCATACATATCCAAAAAATGTCCAGTATGACTTTTTCAACAGGAAACCAAGTCAATCTGAGTAGAAATTTTCTCCACTGTCCTGCAGTCAGTCCCCAAATACTGTACAGTAAAGTCCCTGACTTACGAATGAGTTCCGTTCCAGGAGCACGTTCGTAAGTCGGATTTGTTCGTAAATCTAACAAAGTAAGTCTTATACGCCTTTGATGTTTATGGTGTTTTGGTTCTGCATTATACATTCCCGAGACTGCACCTCCAAATCGCGAGGGGAATCCTAGTGACGCAGCTGACCTTGTTTAAAGGGAGCCAGGGAAGAAGTCAGAGGGGGGAGAACAATGCTAAATGGTGTTTACTGCGCGCCATTTTGTCTCGGAGCTGTTTCGGACTGTAAACTCTCTCATTAAGGATTTTCCGAAATTAGGATTATTCACCATCAGGACAGGCATTTTCTATCATCATGCTCCTAGACTGATTCATTGAAACTGGTGAGGCCGACTTATTTCTCCTGCACCCCCACACACACCACATACAATATACCGGACTTTGGATTTTATACATTCACTTACACACTGAAAATATTGTATACAATTATAAACTGTCGCCTTGCATCTCCAGGGTCCGGGTTCGATTCCCGGCCAGGCTCGATTCCCATCTCTGTGTGCATGGAGTTTGCATGTATGTGTGCCCTGCGATGGATTGGCCTTGTCAAGCGTGTACCCCGCCTGTGACCCAAGTCTCCTGGGATAGGCTCCAGGCCTCCCATGACCCAGAATACAGGATTAAGCGATGTGGACGATGAATGAGTGAGAGTGTAAATATTGGTATGTGGTGCACTATTTTTGTATAATACCCGTGAGCTATGAACATCTATAAATGTTCGTAGAGCCGCGGTCCGTTCATATCTGCGGAAATTTGTAACTTTAATGTTCGTAAGTCCGGCACTTATTATACAGTGCAGTTTATATCAGTGGTGTGAAAGCCACAGAGATGTGCTAACATAACAAACCTCTGTACAGTTTCCCTAATTGGAAACTCTGATATTAGCTTCACATAATGCTGTTGATGCTCATCATGTCAACCCCAAATGTTTATAATTAATATCTGAGGCAGGGGAACAAGTCATCAGTCCACCTTGAGGGTGTTTTTTTTATCTGTTAACCGCAGTTAAATGCTAATGAACTTGTAACAAGCACTGAGCCAAGACTGATGATGCAAATCTATCGACTGACATCACCCATGATCACCCATGATCTAGTGCTTAGACTCCTTCCCACAGCAAAAGATATTGATCATGTGCTGCTGCCCAGGGTTGCTGACTCAGCACGCTTGGATATATGCAGTGTTGTGGGGAAATGTTTGTGTGAGAGAATGAATAAAGGCATTTCAATCCCTATCTGCAACACCAAGATCTTAAGTCAGGACTGATAAAGAAGCTCAGTAAAAGAACTGAGGAAGAGAATGGGGGATTTACACGCGTCAGGGACGTCCTTAAACAACTACAGATTCTAAGATCAAACACCTGTACGCAGGTACATGTTATTTAGAGGTGTAGCCAGGTGAAGACCCAAACTCTCACCATCAGCTGAAAGGAAACTGGTTTAGAAGAGCAGGAAGGACCCAGAAACCATCAGCGCACAGGCCTGCCATAAACTGGATGCTGCTGGAAAACCAATATCACTGTCTACAGTCATGCAAGCTTTACATGGACTGGAAGACTGCCAAAAAACAAAACAAAAAAAGAACCCCCTTCAAGCTTGAATGAAGTTTGCAGCTGGCCACATAGACAAAGAAAAGCCTTCTGGAGGAACGTTTTCACCAGCAGTACTGTACAAAAGTACACAGTTTTACTCCAAACTTTGTTCAAGATTATTTTTTATGAATGTGTTAAAATTTATGTTCACTTTGGCTGTAGAATTTATTTTAACTAACTTTTAGAAATGACATTTACACCATTTTTCAACATAATCTCATTGCTTTTCAATATACTTTGTCCATCTGTCAAAAGCTTTTGTATTCCCTCATTAAACAGTCTTATTTAGGCTGAGCTACGAGCCATGAATGCACTGTTGTCTTTAACTCTTCATCAGAAGTGAATATTTGTCCTCGTAGGGCCGCTTTAAGGGGAACCAATCAGGTGAAAGCCTGATAGAGTGAGACAGGACTATAGGGAGGATCCTCAAATCAAAGTTTTTGCAGTGTGTCAATAATGTGGGTGTCCATTTTTGCTCACACCGCAGTTACAAATGAACTGATGTAACAGGTTCACACCGGCACAGCACTGACTGTGGAGACAGTATCCTTGAACAGAAAGCGCTGATAAAACAGTGCGGCCAAGAGAAGTATTAATATAACATAAAATGTGGATAATTTTTGACTCACCCTCATATATGATGACTTCTTGAAAACATTTCTGATTTCCAGACAGTATTCCAGCATACAATTAAATGTTATCAATATGCCAAAAAAGAAGCATATATTACACAAAAGTGTTTTTTTTTCCAGACAAACAACTAAATGAAAGTTGCTGGGTTTTATGCAAAAAAGGAAGATGATGTGAGATGTGAAGTCAACGCTGGTTCTGCAAGAAGCTCAGCAAAACCTTACTGACTACGACAATGTGCAATTTTCAGAGGCATATGCATATAACTACTGTAGAGCAAGTGTATTGCGTTTAAAAATAATGAAATTTCATTTTTATACATTCACAGAAAATGCCATAATAGCAGTAAAAAGTAACAACATGAAACAGAATTAATATTTAGTCTGATGACCAACTCTTTAGTGAGGTAGAATTTGTAGTTTTAGTTAAGGAAATTATTATTACTATTACATTATTACATTTTTACTATGACACCTACTTCTTCTTTTCCTGGGGGGGGGGGGGGGGCAACTTTATTCATGCTTAGAAATCAAGATTGATTTTTTTACTGATTCATATTTTGTCATAAATAAATAAATCTATTACAAAGTTAAACTAAAAAAAAATCCTTGGTTGTCGACTCCAGCAAAATTATTTGCAAGCCCAATGTTGCCATGATGTCTGTCTTCATGATGAATGTATGTAAACCCCTGACCACAACTGCAGGAAAAGCATAATAATGATTCAACACCATTCTATTCTACTGTTGCGGCTTTCAAAAGAGCCGCCATGTTTGCACTTTTTGCTTTTTTGGGCTGCTCACAAAAAAGGCCTTAAAGCTAAACGACAAAGCTGTTATCGTGCACAAAGAACAAATGACAAATGGCCATGGTACCTCCAGCCACTTGAGACAATATGGGCCAGATGTAGTCAAAGACGCACTAAAACCTTAGAATGTAACACCGTGCAGTGCTTAAACGGCAAACAAAACAAGATTCTAGTTATGAGGATTAGGGTCATGTAAGAGTCAAGATATTGTAGGTCATGTGTTTGCATATCGCATACCGTGAAATTTCAAGCACTGATGGATAAAGAAGAACTGTATGCAAAAGAACGGGTAAAGCCTTCTACAGTTATCTTCTTTATAAAGAATGTAAGGCTTAGAGAGAGAGGACTTGCTCCAGACCTCCTCAGTAACATCCTCTCAAAGGACGAAACTGAATTCTTGGAAACCTTGTCATGTTACTCTTCACAGTCTTTCTCTTCCTGTTGTATCAGTGAGTACTAGACCAGTTTTCCAGAGATGCCCTGGTAGCCACAAAATAACCCTCAAGAAAAGACAGTTATCCATGCTAATACACTAAATCCACTGAACATTTAGAATTTGTGTCCTAATGTGGACCGATCAGACAGAAAATTAAAAAGGTAATCATTAAAACAACCTAGGATCTGAGTTCCCCTTGTTCCATTTGTGACCCAGAGGTGGCTCTGAAAAGCCCACAGGAGCGCTCTAGGGTGTCTGGCACCAGGATGATTTCACCAGTTCCCCTAGGTTTTTTGGGATACAAGGCGGAGCCTCCGCAGCTCAGACTTGTTAGTCCGGTGCATCCCATGGATCCCCAAGTGGACTGGCTTTGTGCGCGGCGTGCAGTGGGTGTTCTGGTCTTTCAATTGTGTTCAGCATTGACTTTTTTCAATCGTTTGTGCTGCATTAGCATTTTTCTGGGAACAGACTGAATGGCCTAGCTTTTGGTCCCTGCAGGCATGTGGGAGCCCATGATCCTATCACCAGTTTAATGGTGTATAGTTGGTGAACAGTGTTTTTCAGTTCACCTGGCGGTGGTCATAATGTTACGGCAGCTTGTTTATATTATATTTTGAATCAAAACATGGAGATGGGAACATAGATCAGAATTTCAGCTTTCATGTCCTTAATATGTAACTCATGTAAGATGTGTTAAACAACAAAACAGGGTGCCTTTGATTTTAAGCTCACCAGTGATCAAAAATATTGGAACACGTGACTGACAGGTGGTTCTTGCTGCCTAAGTGTGCTCTGTTGTTTACTGCTTAAACAAGAAAGCATTTTAAAGGAAAGCTTTAAAGGAATAGTTTATCTCATGCATTTATATTAAACATCACTGCAGACTGCATGTCCACGTGCAGCCTTGTAGTCCCCTTGTCCTGAGGCAGGTCTTCACAACAATGAAGTGTAATGTTTGGAAAAACAACAATTACTATAGTGTAGTATAAGTATAGTATAGTATAGTGTGGTAGGAGCATAAACTGTGTGATAAACTCGTCTATTAGTGATGGTGTTAATGGGACAGGAGGACAAGACTTCACACCTTTCGCTTCAGCACTTGGCCAGCTACCGCGCGCGCAGGTGACAATATTTACTACCGCCCGAGTGCGCGTGCGCAAGAGCGAGCGCACAGTAGGCTTCAATACGGAGCGGAGATTCCTGCCTTAGCTACAAAACACGGAGATTTCATACAGAGCTACGCACATTTGACTGCTTGTCGGAGGACGTTCATACATTACACGTGTAACCTCTACACGAGCGCGACTGATTTGTCCGAAATTATATGTCCAAAATAATATCAATAATAAAAGTAGAATTTCGGACGTTTATGCGACATGCGTGCTTGATAATAAATAGCCTGCAAGATTTTTTTCCCCCATTCTGTCAGCGCTTTTCCACACAAACTGGCTGCAGGGTTTCTCCTGTTTTTTGTTTTTTTTACTCACCCTTTCCCATAGCGACAGACAAGATAAGCAAGATTAGCATTAGCTGCTTAGCGCGTAGAAATAGACGCGGTTATTTACCTGCACGCAGCGGGCGCGAGGCTGACTCTGACTCTCAGTCCGTCCGTCTCCTGTTTCCGTTTCTGCCGCTCCGCCTCACATCATCGCCTCCTGCACGGTATTCACATTAAGCTGATGTGAATAGCAGTGGCCGCACTGACAGTGGGTTTGGGGTTTGGAGCTCGGTGTATGTGTGTGTGTGAGAACGATGCTGACTGTATCTGCATGTGTTTCCTTGGCAGCGTCGACTCTGCGCATGCGCAACAGCAACGCGCCAGACCACCACCCAGCTGTACACTGGGGACAGGACATTACAGGACACACTGCTGACTTAGAAATTGGGGGGGGGGGGGGGGACATATATATTTAATATGGACATTTCTAGTTGCTTTAAACATATCTTTAGATGGTGGTGTTGGAAATATATTTTAAATTAGAGCTGTAAAGTATTAGGCATTAGGGGGTAGATGAACATGTCAAATTTTTATATAGCTAGATGTATGGTGGATTACACTACTACTACTACTACTACTACTAATAATAATAATAATAATAATAATAGGCGGCATGGTGGCTTAGTGGTTAGCACTTTCATCTTGCACCTCCAGGGTGTGGCCAGGTTCGATTCCCGTCTCTGTGTGCACAGAGTTTGCATGTTCTCCCCGTGCTTGGTGGGTTTCCTCCGGGTACTCCGGTTTCCTCCCACAGTCCAAAGGCATGTAGGTTAGGCTAATTGGCGTTCCCAAATTGCCCATAGTTTGTGAATGAGAGTGTACTGTAAGTGTGTATGTGTGTGTGCCCTGTGATGGATGGAACCCTGTCCAGGGTGTACCCCGCCTCTGCCCTAAGTCACATGGAATAGGCTCCAGGCCCCCTGCGACCCTATATACAGGATACAGTAGGCGATGACGATAATAATATTAATAATAATAACAACAATAATAATAATAAGATGATGATGATGATGATAATAAAATTGGAATTCAAATATTATTTGTCACAAATTTTATATTTAGTCAGTTTTTTTGGTGAGTGATTCTCAGGGTGATAGTATGTGCAGTATATACAGTCACTAAGCTGTACAAATCGTGTTATGGGTTATATCATGCTCTGTTTACTGATGGTGAATCTGGGTCAGCTGTATCCATCAGTAAGTACACAGAACATGTACAGTAGAGAACTAAAGTCAGCATGCTAAGCAAACATTTATTTAATTTTGGGCGGTTGTTGTATGCTTAGAGCAATGACTCAGGGACACTTACTGTATGGAAGGCTGCAAGGTTACAGTATATTGTTTTCCCTTATCTGCCCATCATCTCAATGAAGGAAGTCTCCACCATGAAGTATGAGAATTATCCTATACAGGGTCGCAGGAAGCCGGGAGCATCTGGGGAGACTTCAAGCATGAGGTGAGGCTGGACAGGCTGGACAGGGTACCAGCCCATTGAACGGCACACACATATTAAACACCAATTAGCCTATTCTGCATGTATTCTGGTGTACTGTGGAGTAACCAGAGGAAGCCCACCAAGCATGGAGAGAACATGCATGCAAATCTAAGACAGGAATCTAACCCCTTGAATGCTATATCACTGTCCTTTAGTAGAAATGGCATATTAATGTGAAAATTGAAAATAGAAACTTTTTTTTTTTACCATTTGTCATAAGATTTGCATTTGCACAACTGAAGAAAACATATTGATTAAAAATAAGTCATTTACGGTGGAGTTTTCCCTTCGTAGACATCCCATCATAGAGCAAAACACGGACGCAAATGATAATGGAAGTTTATTAAATAAATAGCAGCATCACAAAAAGGTCATGTGTAAATGATCGCAACAGGAGAAGTGATTTGAACAAACATTCACAGGTTTTGGTATAAAATGGCAGTTCGAATGAAGGTCCTTTAATATATACCGAGTCCTAAAAGTCTATGCACTCACAAAACAACACGTATTTACAGCATTTTACACAACAACACACAACTAGAGCTCCTCTGAACACATGGTTTGGATTTGAGAGATCAGTTTTTCACGGTCTGAAATGTGGCATTTCGTAACCCTACAGCAGACCCTGTGTTTCTGGTCATGCATCCGGTGTAGTTCTCCCGTGTGTTTGCACTTCATAGCAACACCGCTAACGGATATTTACTTTTAAGAGACACTTCTTCAACTGTTGCGGCATCGATCAGTTGATCGTGGACGTAACTGTCGAAAGAGTAACATTTCGCCCGCGATTTCTCAACATTTCTATGCTAATCTAGACCACGTCTCAAACCTCTAAAATGATTTGAAGCATAGCTCTGGTGCCATACCTTTAGATAGCCAACACACTGCATGCTTGGATTAGAAATGATTTTTAAGATTTGAACTGCATTCCATTCTACAGATTTGTCAAGGATGCGCAATTACAGGTGGGTTTGTGGTTATGAGACCTTCTGAGGACTTCTTTAGGCCTTTCTTATTTTGTGAATCCTTCAGGTTTAAGGAAATAAAACACCCCAGATCCTGCCACTGGAAAAAAAAATGCATTGACTATTATGCATAGATACTCCTAGGCTGTTACCTACTGATAATTGAAACAAACATTTTTAATGCAAGTGTCATTTATTCATCGTTTCAGTTTCAGGGGGGTTGGGGTGAATGTAGGCCAGCCGTGTTTCTCTCACACCTAAGAAGTCATCTGCGATTTTCGTAAAGAACCACATGAGGGAGCTAGAGCTCTCTCTTTGGAAGCTTCGTTGCTTATTCACACTGTTCAGTATTAATTTATTGGAAAAGAAAAAGAAAAAAAAAGATTAAGCCATGCAACACTTTATGGCATTCAGACATCTGAACCTGTTCAAACATATCATCGTCATCATCATCATCACATAGTTAAAAAAAATCTGATTCATTTCCCACACAGTGCATAGTGTCCTGGATTGTCCAAATGCATGAGAACCAGGTTAGTCCCTGATGCTGTAAATGATCCCCCTGTGCTCCGCCAGCATACATTCTACAGTGTGGTCACAGCCAGCCCCAGTGCTGGTGCGGGTTCCATCGGGGCGGCTCTTTCCTTGAGTAAAAAAACGAGTACACAGACACACAGAGATGATCTTGGTGGCCATGCTACAGCAGACAGCTCATAGTCATCGTGAATCAAACACTGCTGGTGCGATCTGCCAGTGTATGGCAGCTGTTGACGGACAGTGCCGACATCCCGGTTTGTATCTCTATTCCGATACGAGTGTCTATGTCGAGCAGCTCCAGTTTCTGCAGCGTGTTGTCGTCTCCGTTGCGGCAATTACTGTTCCGATCGACATCTACGCAAATTAGAAGCGGCGTCACGGCGGCTTGCGATGGGCACGGCACGTTGATGACCACGGGCTTGAGGCGGACTCCGCCATACCTACAGCGCATGTACCTGGAGAAGGCACGCCTGTAGGTCTTATTGAAAAGAGTATATACTAGAGGGTTCACACCCGACGAGATGTAGCCCACCCAAACGAACACGTTGAGCAGGTCTGAGAGCAAGTTCTCACTGCATGCGTCACGACACAGCACAGACAGCACATTGGTGATGAAGAACGGGCACCACATGACTAGGAAGAGGAAGAATACCACACCCAGGACCTTGGATGCACGCCGCTCGTTTTTGATGGCCTGCATCATGCCGCGGCGGCCGTGGGATACAGCTGGAGAGCTGAGCTGAGACGGTGCCTCCGAGCCAGCCACCATGGAGATGCTGTCAGGCGTCGCCGGGCTGAGCGAGTTCCCGATCCGCAGGCAGTTCAGGCTGCTACGGCGGGAGGAAATCGGGGGCGGGGCCAGCTGAGACGAGGACGAGGACGAGACCGCGGGCTGCAGGGGCTGCTGGGAAGAGGCTTTAGCCTCATAGAGGAAGACAGAGGCTTGACGCTGAAGGGCCTGGACCGTTAAGCAGTATGTGACCACCATGATGACAAGAGGGATGAAGAAGGCTACAAAGGAGCCGACCAGCACAAAACGCTCTTCGTTCAGCATACAGCTGCCATTTACAAAGACTTGAGGGTTGCGGAGGCCGATCACGGGAATAGGCGTAGAAATACCTGGAACAGTCAGAGAGACAGAACATTATGTTAATATATATATACAGTATATATGTTTATTTATTATTATTAATAATATTTACAGTATATATATGTACAGAGTAAGCAATATTTACATTTATTGCTATACATTATATATATATATATATTATAATATTATGATAATAATATGGTAATATTATTAATATTATATTAATATTTGCCATACTATTTTTCTTTTCCAGAAGTGTGTATATATTACTTTGGCTGACTGGATACCATATATACATGAATTGCCACATAAAATAATCACAGTATGTAGCTGAATTGATTTTTAATTACGATAGTTTAGTTTTTTATTTATTTATTTGATGTAGAGTGTATTTACAACTCTTATTCACTGTTTCATTCTGATCATACACAGAGGCGATTCTCAAGTCTTTTGGAATCCTAATCACAAAAACAAATTTCAGGGAGGCTCTCCAACCAGCATTCATCAACATTATCTTGTAAATAATACATAAGTGTGTCAGCCCTCGGGACCCCTTCCGGCCTGGGGCACCCAGCAGGTGTCTGCTTTGCCTGTTGCCAAGCGATGCCTCTGATCGAACATTAGTTATGAACATTCATAAGCAGAGAGTTGAGAAGTAATATTAAGTGTGCTGACAACAAGATAAAGAGGCAGTGAGTGTAAAGCAGCCATAGTCCTCTTCTAGGACACTAGGAGTCAGAGAAGTTACATCACTACAATAGAGAATTGGATAGCTAATGGAATAATCTACAGCATGTAAATCGATACAGACAGACGCCTAAAATGAACTCATTAATTAGACTTAGCGGGCAGATATTTCTTTGCCATAGTCAACCTCCAGCGCCTTAGCTTGAATGGGATCAGTTCTATCAGTTCAGATAACTCAACCCAATAATGTACCCAACACCCCCACTGGCTCCTGATAATTTACCTACAAAATCAAAAGAGCGAAAGCTTTGAGTGACAGTATTCATGCGGTACAAGTGGAAATCAGGTTTCTAGTTTGTGGAAAACATAACTAAGTATTTGTGGCTTCCTCTGCTTACTTACAGCCTGTAAAACTAGAGGCTCTGTTTCTACTGAACTGATGAAACTTCATTCTAATGCACTGAGTGTAAGTGGAGTTAACGCCGTTTGCACAACAGCGAGACTCCAATATACTGTAGCTCCAGTCTGAATCAGATAAGAGAAGAAAATACACTAATTTAAATAGGAGATGCTCTTGTACTGTACTGTATGCCGCAGAACTCCTGGGCTGCTGTTTAACAACAAATGGCAAGGAACAAAAGTGTGAAGCTAACAAACAGAGTTGGTGGTTTGAGAGGATTTCCTTGATTAAAAATGCCTAGACCTAACAAGCGCAAGAATTATCTGAAATGTCCTGACTGAAACTTCAGAGTATTCTCTGGGAAACAGAATGATGTGTCATGTTGTAATGTACAGTACAGTATAGCTGCCTTCTGGCACTTACTGTACAGTACTACATCCTTCTACTGTACACAGGTGTATGTGCCATTAATGATGTTCTGAAAGCTTCCTCCATATGACATGTTTTATAACAAAGATCAACAACGGGGGAAAATATGATCTCCCTGTTCTTGGCATGGTTGTTGGAGCCAGATGGGCTGTTACATGGTTTAAACACACATCCATCTATAGAGTTTACACAGAATGGTGTACAAATGACTGGCTGGTACTGTATGCAGACTGAAATGCCTTGTTGATGAGACAGTGAGCAGACTCGTTCAAGTTTAAAGAAAGGTTACAATAACTGCTCTTTGTACAGTAAGTGTGGTGAGCTGACTCTCCTCTCTACCCGAGGTTTAGCATCTCAGTCACTAGCTGTAAGGTTCACCAAAACTGTTGAAGACTTTGATGAGTCCAGTCCCTCAAACCGAGAGACAGCAACCAACACCTTTAACAGTCAACTGCCTGTCTGGATAAAAGTGTCGACCGAACAGATGTGGCAGAAGTACACAAACTCAATACTCAATAATAATGGGACAAGTATTCGCCTACTAGTGATTACTCCATGAGAAGCAGAAGTATCTCTTCAGTCTCTTCACTCACGTTGTAGTACTAAATACTTGATAAAATGTTTTAGGCCAATTTATTTAAAAGTTTAACACAAGTTACATTCATGAGTTGACTGCTTGGTTTAGATATGGCTGAGCAGAGAGGAGTGGACACTTTTTAGACAAAGGACATTACAGCTAATGTTGAATAACATTCAGTGTTGCTGAGTTTTGTGGATAAAGAAGAGATCAGTGCCTGCACTCTGTCATGCTTGTGGTTTTATTTCAAGAGAGCTGTGGCTTTTCAGATGCTAAAAATAAATCGTTAATTAACCTTGTTAAAAATGAGCAGTTTCTAACTTTCTCTTATCTAACAGGCAGTGCTGTTGGAGTTGGCAACACTAGGTGGTATCAAAAAGTTTCAAGCGTTTTCTAGCAAGTCACAGGGAGCACAGACGTACTGTACATAAGTCAGTGTACCAAAAGACATCCTCCTGTGTACATCGGGAGCTGTTGCAATTTTTTTGGGCGGGGGGGCGCAAACAAATTTCAAATTAAACTTTTAATACTTGCCTGTAAATGGCATTTATCAGGTGATTAAGGATCATTACTACTAGTATAAAATAAAGTCCTGACTCACATCGCATCCAGTCAGCAGCTCCGCTTGCCATAAGAGGTGCTGGAAAAGACTAGTTGAGAATGGTCCAATCACATGAGCCCAAATATTTAAAAACAATATTGATTCGCTAAGAACAAAAGTGGGAGGGTTCGGAGCGCACAGTGAGATCCAATTAGAGCTCAGCCTCAAGTCACATGCTTTTCAAAAATGCCTACATAGACACTCCGTGTACACGGACACAAATGGTTAGATTTTTTAAAATTGCAAATAAATTATATTAAGAAATACAGCGGAATATTATGACTAAATGACTTCATTTCATTATTAAAATAAATAATTATGTTAAATAATGCGCCCCGTATTGACCGACCGCCACTGTGTGCAACTGGTGCTATTATAATCATGTGCATTACCGCATCTGCGGTAATGTGAACGTGAAGTTCTGTGTGAAACTGGGGAAATCTGCCACAGAGATGTTTGACATGATTTGGCAAGTTTATGGCGATTATGCAACAAGTCGTTCAAGGTGTTTTAATATTCACTGGAAGACCATCAACGAGCTCAACCACCAAAAATGTCGAAGCAATTTGGTAACTCATACATGTTGATCATTGGAGACCAATCCACAACACTGCTGCCGTTGCCGGTGTGCCATACAGTACGCAACAGTCTGGGCAATCCTTACATGTGATTTGAACATGCGCCATGTAGCCACCAAGTTCGTCCCAAGGCTGCTGACCCAGGAGCAGAAGGAACATTGCGTCAAAATCTGCCAAGAACTCCGTATGCCATGGGTGACGCGTCCTTCATGTTGAGGACCATTACAATTGACAAAACTTGGGTGTATGGGTACGACCCTGAGAAAAAGCAACAGTCTTTACAGAGGAAGAGCCCATCCTCTCCACAACTGAATAAGGCGAGACAAGTCCGCAGCTCGAACTAGTGCATGCTTATTGTATTTCTTGACATCCGCAGCATTGTGAATCAAAATTTCTTTCTCAGAGACCAGACAGTAAATAGCGAATTCTACTGCCATGTTTTAAGGTGTCTGAGAGAGTACAAACAGAGCCAATCTCGAAAGTTTTTTAATATCCCCTCGTACAGTATGTCTTAGAAAAAAAGAAATGCATTTTTTTTTACAAAAAAATTTCACTGAGAGATTATTAAGTTACTGAAGCTAATGAAAAGGAGGTCCTGGCCTTATGCTATAACTTGATAAGGACAAAATTATTTGACATTAATTAAACAAATTAAGAGCAGCATTGTTAGTTTCTTTAATTACTTTGACAGTAGATACTACCATTGTTACCCTATATAAAGCAAGAAGTCTATGCATTTAAACATGGACATACTGCAATGATAAAGAATACACTAAGTTTATAGGACGCACCCTAAAAAAACAATATTGTGACTGGCATATCGTGCTACTGACAGTGTAAACACTTGTGTTTAGAAAAAAAAAATTCAATAAACTGAATGGACAAAAATCAATGGATTATCACTGATGACAACTGGCAGTTGACCCTGAACCTTTCGCTAGAGTGTGACATAAATTTTCTCAACAGTTTTTGGTTGCTTGACTCAGTGTATGCCTCAACTTCTAACTCACTTCATATTAGTTATGAAATGTCATCATGTGATGCCATTGTCTATATAGTCTTGTACGATCCTCATATGAGGTATAATTCCTTTCCCAAACTTCTTTCTGTTGCTAATTAAGGTGCTAATGAAAAGAAACAGTGAGGAGAATTTACACAACAGTAGTGTATGGGTCTCTGGAAGAGAGAGAGAGAGAGAGAGAATATGAGTTACTCCAACAAATTGAATGCCCTATGTGAGTTGTGAGCTAATAAAAAAGTTATCCCATCTTTTGTATTACTTTTGATCCAGGCCTTGACTTACTACACTTCATGATTTGTTATGAATTGTCAAGACTTGTCAAGAACTGCTATGATTTCTTTTGACCCTCCTAAAATTTATCAAGTCATGCTACTATTTTTGGTGATGGACCATATAAAAAGCAGCGCATTTTCAGAGATTTATATTCACGTTCTGTCAGCTCATCTGTTAACTGCGACCTGCATATCCCCGTTTTGATACTTTCCTATGAACATCCTTTATATTAATATTAAATCCACTGTGGGCAAAACTTTACATCATCTATCTCGGCAAATGTAGTGAAAAATGAGCACTTACAGTAGCAAACAAATGACTGAAGTGTGCTACATTATTGATGGAAATAAAGAGTTCTACCACTGTACATAGTGCACGAGATGTCAATATGGAACGTAGCCTAAATGTAGACTTATTGGCTAGCGTGATCGTGAGGGCGGATGTGAAGTTTGAAACAGTGTGTAGCAAGACCACAGGCGTGCTTAGTAAAAATGTGGAAATTCTTGACTAATCTTGAGTGAGTAAATCATGAAAGATTAAGAAGATGTATAGTGTAGTTAGATATTGGCAAATCGCAGACATTCTGCACATTTTTGGAATTTATGATCCATTACAAAAAGGTACAGTATGAACCACCCACAAAGTCACAAAGAACCAGCGCAATCCCCTGACCTATATAATAACCTATTAATTATTCTTTATTAAACTTTAATTATTCTTTATTAAACATTAATAAATGTTAATGCAAAGGTGTTTCTTGTACAGCACGATATGATGTATGTGTGTTTATATTTAAGGGTGCAAATACTTTTGGGCTTGTGAGAGTGTCTGTTATTAATGCTCTTGCCTTGTACACGGTTTGCTTGTGCATTTCTGAAAAGCTTAAAGAATTCTGCTAAAGCTAAATCATTTTGGTTAATGCATTTAAAAGACATTGTCTTGCATTGCTGGAGTGCAGTAAGCTATTGTGGACACTAGTGGGCAGCCTAGACCTGTGAGAGATGTGGGAGCATGGAGTCGGTTCTGATGCTGCAGAGCTTGGCATCTTGTAGAGCCCCGTACTGAGTGCTAGGGAATCCTGGTCGAGTCGATGTTTTTAAACTGTACTAGAGATGCAGATCAGGAATGACACCAGATGTCATCAACAGCATTAAGAGATATCTGATATGATATGTGCAAATATCCGTTTACAAACTCAACACCTACCGTAGATACTGGGTCATGTTCCACAAATATACACAGAGTCTCAGATAGACACAAGATGCAAAGCTTTATCCGTAGCTCACTGTACGGAGCCTCTGAGCTGATGAGATAACTTTCTTAAGATCTCGTTATATATAAAAATTATAAAATAGTAATAAGACAGAAAATTTAAATGATTTCACACAGCTCACTAAATTATTAACTAGAGGCAATGTATTAAATATAACATCCACACAACATATTTAAATGAGGGCTCAAGTTTCACAAATTCATGACATGACTTTGCTATTCTCATAGCCACAATAATAATAATTAATGTTCATGTCTGAAATATCAACTCATGGCCTGGATTTATTTATTTATTTATGCCCACGCCTTGTTAAGAAAAAACAAAACAAAAACAAAACAAAACAACAACCACCACCATGTCACCTCACCTCAGAGCCACCTTCCAATTAAAATCATATGAAACATTGTTATAGAAGACTCTGAGGAAAAAAACATAATGACACACAGCTATATATAATGTGTCCTGCTGTCATGTCTGTTTCTCTTTCATGACTATGATCTATACACTCAGTAAGTACTCTTGCTCTAACAGACCGCGTGTAATAAACGTGAAATATATTTGCGCTGCCATTTTCCCTTCCTGTTGTTCTGTGACTGTGAGTCACAAAAACATGAACAGTTGATATGTTCACACCCTGCATTACAATTCTCACAGGCTCACAGACTGCACCGGGGAAAGAAAAAAAAAATCCATCTTGATAAGGCTAATCATTATTCTGCATCTGTTAGTGAGAGTAGCAGATCTGCCTGTTCAGATGGGAATCACTAAATGCATGCTGTGCCATTACAGTTAGCTAAAAGAGCTTAAGGCGATGTTCCCGTCAAACATCCAAAACATCCATGGCGTTGTTAATGCCAAATGGACTGCGGTGAGTATTTCAGAAGCTGTCGTGCTTTTTCCAGGCTTGACGCGTGTAGTCTCACCGAGATTGTGCCCACGAAGGGGTCGTCGCTTCTTGTTTACAAAAAGCTTTGGCGCAACCGACTGACACACAAAAGCACTGACCGTCCCATAAAGACATGATTTTTGGAGAACTGGGTATTTGGTTGTGTTTATCGGCATGGCGACACGTCCTGGATTTCTTGTTTGGTAGTAAAGCAATGTAGAGGTACAGTACAGTATATACAACAGAACATTATACTGTAGGTCCTGGAAAATGTGATGTACCTTCCAGAACAGATCATTACAAAGAACAGGGACAGCCGTGGGAAAACCGGTGCAAGTGGCAACATTAGACGAAACTGATGTTTTTTTATTCTTGTAATCCATCTGCATCAATGTTTGATGTGTTGTGCATGCTGAAATGCCTTCCTGCTCACCACGGTCGTACAGAGTGGTTATTTGGGTTACTGTGAGCCTTGTATTAGCTTGAAACTCTCCTCTGGCTTTTCTCATCTGCTTGTAGACCTCTCGGGGCTTTGTTTCTTTGTTTTTGCACCATTCTGTATAAACTATAGAGATATACAGTCTTATGCAAAAGTTTAGGCACCCCTTTATAAATAACAGATTTTGATGATTTTTATAATTGAAAAGATGTTAACACATTCTCTCTTGGAAATGGAAGAAATGCACAATATTTTCAGGAAACATTGGTGCATAGTTACTTCTTATGTCATAAATTGAACAAAGATAAAAAATAAAAACATTATTGTGTCACTGTGAAAAAGTTTGGGCACCCTACATAATCAGTACTTAGTTACACCTCCTCTCTTTTATAGCCAGCTCAAAGTCTTCCAATTCATTGGCATTTACTAATGACAGCTGTTGCCATGCATCAGATCTAACTGAAACCTTGTAAAAAGAATCTGAGACTCTGGAACACTTAGGGTGTCCAAACTTTTGCACTGTGCCATAATAAAGTTACTTTAAAAAAAAAATTTGTTCAATTTATGACATAAGAACTAACTACTATTTTTTCCATTTCCAAGAAAGATGTGTTAACATCTTTTCAATTGAAATCACCAAAATCTGTTATTTATCAAGGGGTGCCTAAACATTTGCATAAGACTGTATTTCGGTAATTCTGTTTTTGGACCACCCAAAACCACCGGTACATCTGACACCAATAACCACGCCAAAATCACTAACATGACTAACACTTTCCCCTTCTGATGTTTGATTTGAACCCTTTAAGCACTTGACCAGTATGTGCATTATTTTATGTGGACATTACAGGCTGATACATGACTGGTTCATTGGGCAATCTGCATAATATCCAACTTGCCAGGAGTTTCTATTAAAGTGAGAAATATTTTTCCCCCTTTTTTTATTTTATTTTTATTTTTTTACAAATGAAAGCTTTTAATATTGTAATTTACCTTCACAGCACTGTGCACTTAGTTCTCTGGACTCAAGTCCCTTCACTTTGGAGCGCAGCATCAATCTTTTCCCTGATACAGTACATATGTTAATTGCTGCACTGAACGAAGCTAAACGATGTTATTGATGCTGAACGCTGCATGAAGAAGCCATTCGCCTCGAACAGATCATATTTAGTACTGCACTTAACCTTGTGTCCATAAATACCTAGAACTCTCTATACCACTTATTCTGTACAGAGCACCTGGGCACTAGGAGGGGTGGGGTATACCTGGCACAGGGTGCCAATCTATTGCATTGTACAAACACAATCACACGCTACATTTGAAAATGTAATGTTTAGCCTAATTTGCATGTCTTTGGAGGAAACTGGAGGAGGCAGAATAAACCCACTAAGCACGGCGAGAGCATGCAAACTCCATGCACACAGACCCGAGGTTGGAATCAAGCCTTGACCCTGGAGGGACGGGGCTACAGCGCTAACCACTACCGCCACCTAGAATTCAATTTTAATAAAATTTCATGGCCAGCAACCAAAGAAAGGCAAATCTATACAGAATCTTATTCTAGTAGGCTCATTTATTTTAAACAAAACAATTAGGATTCACTTGCTGCTCTCTGCTCTGTACTACTCCCTGCTTCAGGCTAATCTTGCATTAGACTGCGCTTGAAGAAAATACGTTTCTCCTCTCTTAAATAACGTATCCTACAAGCGAACACGGTAATGACATCTTTATCTCCCCATTTTGCCACGCTGGGCAGGGTGTTCTTGCAGAAGCACTTTAGAATTGATGTGGCATCAGTGGTGGTACTGATTCATCTGTCAGTATGCTTTCACAATAAAGATGTACTGAGCTCATAGACGTGTTAAGTTAATATTTTTTAGCACTTTTTACAAGCAGTGAAACTGCCATCTGGGTTCTTGTTACTATCTTGGATCGCATTAAAATCTTCTGATTTAGCCGTGAGTGATGATCCGGTTGTTATTGCTAACTTAGGCATTTTATTTCTCTTTATAATTCAGGTGCACTTATTTCTCTATAAACTCCATCTTTTTAGGAGAGTAAAGGATGAGGAAAAATCCTAACTTGGAAAAAAAAAAAATCATACATAGGACGTATCTGTTGTTTTAGGCGTTTATTGTAGATTGTGGAAATTGTACTGTAAGCTCTGACCTATAGAGATGGTCCAGACAGCAGCGATTTTCATCATGGCTTTGGTGCGCGAGTTAAAGCGGCTGTGTTGGATGGGGTTGCAGATAGCCACGTAGCGGTCGAGAGAGATGGCGCACAGGTGCATGATTGAGGCCGTGGAGAAAAGCACATCTAGGTAGATCCAAATCGGGCACAGAGCATCGGGAAGCGGCCACACATAGTCTACAACAAAAGGAACACACACAAAGAGTTCTGATGAATAAAAGAAAAGCTTTTAGATGTCCTTTTTTTAATTAGCCTAATGCTTTTCATTAAACATTCTGATCTAATGGTTTCCAAGAGTCTGCCTTTTTGCATCTAGATTCCCATTAAATGTTGGATACCAGTGCTTGGATTTTTTTTCTTACAGACATCCTGCAGGGCAGGATGATTACACATATAAATACTTTAACAAACCCATGATCAGCCATCAGACTTGAGTTGTGGACTTTTTTAATCCCTTTAGAAAACTATCAAAAACATTTTGAATCAATTGCGCATCACCAGCACCAAACCATGACCTGCAGAATCATTTAACGCTATCTGTGTCTTCTGGCACTATAAATTAGAAGAGAGTGTAGAATAATAAGAAAGAAAAAAAGTAATTAGATTTTTTACACTGCATTAAAAAAAAAGTTAGGCTTATATTACTTTGAAATGAACTAGATAGGATAAGAGTGTGGGGAAAAGAAAGAGTGAAAAGGAGAAGGCATGATAACTAGAAGATTGATTCAGGGAAAGAAACAAGACCACATGTTCGGTTTAGTAGATTAGAGCATTATTGTAATGAAATAAAGGCTGTGTGTAGGAGTTTTAAAGAAAAAAAGGATAAAGAAAAAGACAAGATTACAGGAAGGAAACTCAAAGCTGACATTTAAGACACTAAGAAATGTTTCACCACAAGCTTCTGCCACCAGCGTCTGACCTGACTGCTTTCCAAGCCTTTTACGGCTGTAATAATAATGAACTTTGATAATTAGAGATGAAAAACAATACACAAAGATTCACAAAGACTTCATCTTGTAGATCAAACAAAACATATATTTGGCTATCATTATATATATATCCACTCTTACATTTAACAATCTTAAATGTAATTTTGTCTAAAATAGATAGAAATTGATTATATAACAATATACAGTTGTTATATTGTTAATATACAACAAGCAGTTGAAGAATATTAAAGGCTAGGTTAAAATTTTAATTAAAACTAGTCGTGCCTGCGACTTCGTTGGCGCGGAATTTAACTGCACACCAGGGAAATGCTTGAATTTTGGAATTAACAAAACTTTTATGTGTTACGGTAAAGTTCGCAGAGTTGTGAGATTGTGTGCATTTATTAATAGATTTCAACTGCACACTCACACTGTGTTAAAAAAAATGTATAGCTGTTAAATTTTGAGAAGTATACGGTTTTAAGATGTGAGGTCATTTTCCATTGGAATTTCAAAGTAGCGAATCTTCTCTTCCTGTGAGAAAATTGGGCTGAAACAAAGTCTAGATGTTACATCAAGCTTGGCCAAATACAACTGTGAAAACCTTGTTAAAATTTGCTCAGTAGTTTTTACATGATTAATGCACAAATAAACCGACAAACAGACAACTTTACAGTTGTGTAGTTTACTATGAAAAAGCGGGGGAAAAAATGACTGGTTGCAATACTACAGTCAGGAGGGTGTCTAAGAACTGCACATTAAGGTGCATTACCAAGGTAAAATATTGTATAATAGGAATATAGTGTACTGCTTCTATATACATAATGGATATCCATGGTATGGATAAGTAACAAAATAATCATTCACATAGTTACTATCTGTCATTTCTGGCGGCTAACATTACAATTAGAGTTTATTTTACTGTTAAAACTGATGGTTAATTCCATCATTACATCCTACTAGTCACTGTAGCTTAACTGCAAAGCTTGAAAGCACTGCAATAGAGAATCACATTATTATGTTTCATAATTGTCCTTGCAGGCATCTTTTCACTGTTGCGCTTTATTCCCCTTAAGGGTAGAGGTACAGACAGCCAGCACGGGTTGTTGCACTCAAAACAGACAACGAAACAGGATTTAAGTCCTGCAGTTCCAATTTTTCTTCCCTCTGATCAAGATTTCACTCATAATTTTCCAGGGTCTCCCCTGTTCCGTGGTGCTACACCAGGCAACTAATACATGAAAGAATAATAAGATTAGAGGGAGAGAGAGAGAGAGAGAGAGAGAGAGAGAGAGAAAGGTTGGGGAGAAATAGAGGACAGTGGAAATAAGACAGAGGATATAATGATGATCTTTTCATCTGTTGTATGGATTGTCATTTCATCATGTCATTTCTATACCTCTTAAGTTTCTTGTTTATTTATTTATTTATTTATTTTATTTTTTTTACTGTCTTGAGGAATAGTTCTCCAGGCTTCCTGAAGAACATTCTGACTCTCGTTCCGAGTCTCGTCCCTGTACCTGAGAAGATTCTAAAGATTTTTTGTTGTTGTTGTTGTTAAGCAATGTTTTTGTTTATTGATTCATTTTCTACATTCTAGACCAATACTGGAGATTTTTTAGAATTAGGTAATTAAGCAACAACAACAACAGTCAGCTGTTATTTTAAGACATGAGGGTCAGCTGTTCTGGAACAGTTCTCGCAAGAACAGTATTGTGTCAGGTGCATTTGCAAAACCCATCGAGCACCATGATGAAACTGTCTCTCATGAAGATCATCCCAGGAAAGCAAGACCAAAACTTACCTCTGCTGCAGTCACATCAATGGGAACTCAAGGCACTCCCCTTCACTTCAGGCAAAACTGTCTGATTGAATTCTCTAAAGTGCCCCCTACTGGAATCCTCCAGTAACACGCATAAGATGAAGGTCGGTGTACGACAAAATACACTCACAACATTGCAGGTTGACTGCGTGAATGCATGACTTTAAAGCAAGTATATTTCCTCTTTAAAAGACTAAAGTGTCACTGCATCACTCTCTTTATGTAGGGAAGAAACACAAGCTAAATCCTCTTGTCACCACTAGAAGCAGGTAGTTGAATTGCATTTTTGTCCGGCAGGATTTCTGCAGCATGAGGCTGGTGTTCAGGGGAAACAGGAAGAGGTACAACCATGACTATAGTGGTACATCTGAACATCTTTTTTTTTCTTTCTTTTTTCTTTTTTATGTGACCATGGGCAAAACAAATCAGCAAGCAATGAGCAAGCTGGAACGCTGCCCGCTTATTTGTTTTGAACGACTGCAAACCCTGTGGCCTAGCCAGAAATTTATTTCAAGGAGGTGATGAGGAAATATGCCAAATCATTGTGTGATCTGTACAATTAATTTGATACATGCATTCATGCACTTGGGATGGATGCCAGGCAGCATTTCGAAGCAGCGTTGGCATTCAGAATTTGTGCATAAAATACACTGATGACAATTCCACGGGAAAAATGATTTAAATAACATGCCAGAAATGGGCATTTTATCTCATGAAACCAGATCAACCTTTCTTATTTTGTCACCTGAATGTCCCTGAGCTCTGAGTGGAGCTGGGTTTTAAACAGATATAGGAAAAATGCATGAAGATTATTGGTTTATCCTGTTTCTCACCATAACTTCTGGTAGCCAGTAAAATAATAATAATAATAATAATAATAATAATAATAATAGATTTTCCTTTCACATCTGGTTTGATGTGATTTTCACAATAACATCATCAAGATCAAATAAAATAAAAAAATAGCACATGTACTTGCAAAACAATATAATGTAATCTGAATACCAGCTGCACTTCTAGCAGGACAGAGCAATTCCTCTTCCGGTAAAGAGGATTTTTTAAATGGTAAAAGTTCAATGCACTGTGAATGTTTAGAACTTGTAAAAATTGTCATTTTCAACCTTCTCACTACGAGTGCTTGTCTATTGCAGCTCACTGGTCTGCGGATAAAGATTTCCTTCTAGGAAAAAAAAAAGGCCTACAAGCGGATGACAGCGAATAAATCAGAAAGCCAGTTCAAACAGGAGGACAGAGACTGTGAGTATGAATGCGTCAGATGTAATGATTCAGCGCGGTTATTTACCAATGTTCTCGAATGAAAAATGCAGCACGGAGTGACGGCCTTTCATAACGTTACCGCTGTTCTGGCAGCATGGAGCCCAGCATGACACTTAGTCCACGCTGACTCATTTAAAAACAGCTAACTCACCAATACTCCGAGGCCCTGAGACGGCACTGCGCGGAATTATTAATAACCAGTCAAGACAGCTCTATATACTGTTTACTTACTATGAATGATTGATGGAATTGACAGAGAATAAGGGGGCACTTTATGATTTTCGCAGACTGCGTGTGAGAAAGAGGCGGACACTTCATGGCTCCAGGGAACATCTTTAAAATATGACTGCAATAGGGCCGGATAAAGGCAGGATCTGACCATCTGGTAGTAATATCGGCCATTGTCTATTTTCAGCCCAAGACACGGTAATATAAACAGCGCGCAGGGAGACTACAGTATGTTTCACAACACATTCATTATCCAGCAAAAAGAGCTAGCGTTAAGATTAAACAGGGCACAATTAGCTTACTTGTTAAACGCTTACCATAAATCCGAAGTTGCTTAATTAAAGAGTGCAGCACGGTAATGTTCATGGGTTGCAATAAAAAATGGCTACGATAAAATTTGACTGTTTGGGTTTAGTTTTATCTCAGGGACTCAGTAAACAGACACACATGCAGACATTGATAGAAATTATTGGGCCAGTCTTATCTGCCCTAAATTGGCCCACAGGAAAACATTATTATTGATCCATGGTGATTTGCTTTGATCTAGCTGCTTCATATACATCCTATTTCTGTCCGGGTTACATTAGATGTCTTATGCAACAATTCCTCCCATGCCTTCAAAAGCCATATTAAACACTAACCAAAACCTAGAGCATGATACAGTATGTCATTCAGACTGTGACCTGAAAAGTGATCAAAGTTTGCCATGATTAAGGACGAATCCATTCTTTTTATGTGTTCGGAGGTATTAGGCAGACTTGCCAGAGTGAGGATACACAGATGCTTCATACAGTGCAAGGGTGTCTCTTTTTCTGCGATACCGTCCCCACTTCAGACTCGGTCAGATTTCTGTTCTTGGGTGATAAGAGTGAAACCATCAATGTAGTCTTCTGCCTTTATAGTCTGTTTCAATATTTGTGTTCTGTGTAGCATGTTCTGTGATGCTTGTTTGCTCCAGACAGACGTAATGAGTGCTCATTTGAGTTACCAAAGCCTTCCCATCAACACAAACCACTCTCTCATCAACAAGGCGTTTCCACCTGCGGATCTGCCACTCACTGGCTGTCTTCTGCACTGTTCTGCGTAAACAGGGAAAATCCCAGGTGTTTCAGAAATACCCGACCAAAAACGGCAACCGCGTCACAGTTAACGTCATTCAGATCAGATTTTCCTTGTTTTGAGGTGTGATGTGAACAATAACTGCAGCTCTTGACATGTATGGCATTTACCTGCTTGATAAAAGTATATATATATAAACAGACAATAAAGGTGGAAAAGTCTTTTTAACTTAATACAACAATTTTCATTGGGATTTGAGTGACTTTAACACAGGCCAAACTGTGAGGCTAAATGACAGGGCCAGAGCAAAACTGCAGCTCTTATGGGATGCTGTGCCAGTCTGCAGTGGGCACTCGCTCACTCACTTATCATCTATACCGCTTTGTCCTGTATTCAGGGTCGGGGGTGTCCAGGAGACTATCCCAGGAGACGGGGCTGGGGGTGCCAATCCATCACTGGGCACACACACACACACTAACATGTTCATTCATTCATTCATTCATTCATTCACACACTACGGGCAATTCGGGGAACACCAATTAGCCTAATCTGCATGTCTTCAGACTTTAACCGAAGTACTTGGAGGAAACCCACCTAGCACTGAGAGACTATGCAAACTCCATGGCTACAGACCCCAAGGCAGGAATCAAACCTGACCCCTGAAGGTGCAAGGACACAGTGCTAACCACTATGCTACCATGCCACCCTTCAGGACATACCAAAAGTCGCCCTAGAAAGGAAAACCAGTAAACAGTAAGGGCTGGCCTGTGTAATCCAGTTCATTAAATGAGCTACTAGTTCATGCTGGTTTCGTTAAAAAGGAGTCAGAACACACAGTACATCTCAGCTTGTTGCTTATGGGCCTGAGTCACCCGCAGAGACCAGTCACGGTCCCCATGCTAACCCGCGTTCACAGCCAAAAGTGCCTACAATGGGCATGTGAGCATTATGGACCATGAAGCAATGGAAGAAGTTGGCCTGGTCTGATGAATCACATTTCCTTTTACATAATGTGGATGCCCAGGTGCGTGTATGTTACTTACCTGGGGAAGAGATGATGCCAGAGTGCACTATGGGAAGAGAGCATGCTGGCAAAGGCAGTATAAGATTTGGACAATATTCTTCTGGGAAACCTGGATCCTGACATTTACACACCTTCATGGAAGCAGCGTACTGTATGTTCATAGCAGTGACACTCTGTCAGCATGATATTATGCCCTAATACAATATAAAAATGGTTCAACAATGGCAACACAACGGCAAGTTTGATGTGTTGACTTGGCCTCCAAATTCTGTAGAGCGACTGATGTGCTGGAAAGACAAGTCCGATCCATTGAGGCTCTGCCTCAAAAATGACCAAATTTAAAGGATCTGCTACTGACAGCTTGATGGCAGATACCACAGCACATCTTCTGACGTTTAGTGGAATCCATGCTTCAATGAGTCACGGCTGTTTTGTTGGCAAAAAAGGGACCTGCTCAATATTAGGTGGGAGGTCTTTAGTGACATTATGCACTCCAGCTGGCAATAGACTCCACAAGTTTGTCCAAAACCTGACAATCCATTTTAGATCTAAACCATTAGAGTGTTGTCTGAACACCTGCTTCAGTAGCAGAAGATGAGAAAGAAGCAAGAAATGAAGAAAGTCTAACTTTTTGTACACGTATATAAAGACAGTGAGCACAATCGTTTGTAGTTGTGCTGCACTTTATTGTTCAGATTCAGATCTGATATACGTGGTGACAGGCGACGCAGAGAGGCAACAGCTCATCAATAAAACGCGTGGCTTTAAAGTGACACTTCAGTGAATGAGGATGTCTGACTACGTCACGCTGTTTTTACATCTCAGCCTTGCATCCTTAAAAAGGGGAATTCATGCCTTTGTTCTTTCATCTCCTGTTCAAACGTCTTGTTTGTGTTCATTCACTCAGTCTGATGATTGCTTCCTTTCCTGACTGCTTCCACATGTTGCCTGCTTTTGACTTTGTTTATTTACACCCTCTGTTATACAGTATATGCGGAGCTGTCATTTTTACTTCATCTACCATGTTAGTTCTAGGCTTGGTTTCCGGGTTTCCTTGTTTAATTAGGTCTGTTTAACTTTCTGGTTGCTTTCACCCTGATCTCTTTTGACCTGTGCCTGATGTACCAGCTGTACCTACTTGAAAACAGTCAATAAAAATGATTGCACTTGTATCCTAAAGTGATCCAGGGAAAATCTCGTTTATTTATACTGAGATATATGGTAATTTTTCTGAGGCGTGTAAAGCATGTGGAGTGTACAGAACAGGTTAAAATATATATTTTGAGAGGAGAATTAAAACTTCTTTAATGAGCTGGAGATGACCTCTTACTGGACCTGCAGTAAAAACGAGCTTCTTATTATTATTGCAGGATGTGTCTAAGTATGGGTGGCACAGTGGTGTAGTGGCTGGAACTTTGGCCCCGCACATCCAGAGTCGAGGGTTTGATTCACAGCTTCGGGTCTGTGTGCATGGGGTTTACATGTTCTCCCGCTGCTGGGTAATTCCATGGTGTACGCCACCTAGTGCCCAGAGTCGCCAGGGATAGGCTCCAGGCCTCCCGCAACCCTGTGCAGAATAAATAGTGTAGAGAATGATTGAGGGAGAGAGCGTCTATTTGTGTACGAGAGTGAGAGAGAGAACAACCTCTTCACACCTTTCCCCGTTCGAATACTGACATACATGACATATATAAAAAGCCCTTTTCTATGATGTGACTGAAGCTTTTCATGTGGGATGGATTTTTTTTTTCTTTTTTCTCCTTTTCTCCACCCAGACTTGTGATAAACAGATGCATTATTTAACACAAGGGAAAATGATGAAAATTGGATTATGCCGCAGCATCAAAAAAAATCTCATCAAAGACTAGAAGGCCAAAGTGTCCTTGAACCTTCTGCTTTCTTATATTTTAAGCGCCTCCCTACTTGTTCCCACTGAAGAAGTTTAGCAGTGTGTTAAACGCATACTAATTACATTTTGTCCCATTTGCAACAGATTCTCTCAATCGCATTTAACGCCAGACTCATTCCCAATCCAAAAGCACAGCCGCAAATGATGAAACGAACCGACAATCAGAACCGGAAGGCTAGATCTTACATACGCATGCTCATCGCTGATTGGCTGCAGGAAACTATACAGTAAGTTGAAATATAAGCTTAAGCCTACTCATGCTTTTGGTCATGTTTATATTGTCTGCAAACGTCATTTGCATCTCAAGTTCAAGTTGTTTTTGCTCCATTTATCGAAGGACACTTACCATAGCACTAGTGCCATTTGTTTTCCCTTTGACAGTCGTCACATTCCGTGACCAATCAGCAGTGAGCATGTGATGTTCAATAACATGTAATAAAATCATGTTAATGTGGAGTGCAGTAGTGCTCCTGGATTTGCTACAATGCTTTTCATTTTGTTTTTATTTCTAACTTTGTGCTTTTAGCTTCTGGTGTGCTTCTGATTTTGCTGTTCCTAAAAAAAGGAAAAGTAAAAAAAAAAAAACTGCTGATGAGCTTTTTGATGTTTTTTTTTTTTTTGAATTTATGGTTTTGAATTGCATCAGCTTTTTCAAATTTTCAGATGTGTTCTTGTTTTGCTGTTGTATTCCTGAATGTTCTGTGATTATTTTTCTGTAATTTTTTATTTTTATTTTATTGTTCTGATGGCGTGTTCTTAAATGTCCTGTTGTTTTTTTAGCTTGTTATTAGCAAGAACCTTAACATTGGATAGCTGTTGTAAAAATGTCGCAATGATGCCCCCCCCCCCCCCATAGGTGTTTTTAAAAGTTAGAAGACTGATAAGATGATGCTAAGATAACCTTGAATGGTCGATTAAAACACAATGTTGCAACTACAACCTCAAAATAACCAAACATTTTGCCTCCTGCAAACATTCCCTATAATACGCAGATACTCTAGGAACGTAACCCCTGCGAATTTCGGGGGTCAACAAGCTCGCAGTTCTCTAACCTCAGCCACCGCTCAGTTCCGCTCAGGCCGTCGGTTTGGTATTAATATTAATTTGAAGGTGTTTTTGTGCCATTGTGTTTGGCGGCCTTTTGTTCGACGTTATTCCTTCGTCATGCAGTCAACGCTGTCCCAATTTCATCAAAGTAATTCTAACTTTCAAAAATAACCCAACGTTGGCTGAGGAATTAACACCACCGCAACCAAAATCCCTGCTGGCGATTGGGTCTTGCACTCCATCACAATTCATATTTACGACCAGCGTTTAAACATTACTTCCTGTAGCACTGTTATTTCATCATTAGATTATTATTATATATATATTTTAATACACATGCAAATTATTCATTTCGGTCCAGAGTCAGAAAGTACTGTCAGATACCTCGGTAATCAAATTCCTTTTTTTTTTTTTTTTTTTTCAGGTGTACTCGATCTGCTAATTATTTCAGCCTGGCTGTTACTGTGTCATCATTCCTGAGATTCCACTTTCACTCAAGACTGATAACGATAATACACTGAACGCTGAAGACACACGCTCTCGCACACGAACAGATCGTCAGTGATAAAGTTGATTGAAATGACCTCCAATGTCAGCCTGATGATCGCTTTTAAAAGGCTGTCATGATAAGCTGCTACAGTCTCCAGCGTTTTTTCAAAGCACAGAAAAAAAACAAAAACAAAGCAGATCTCTCAGAACTCTATGATTGCCTGTCATAAGCATGGGCTATGCGTGTGCGTTTATGCATGTGATTATTCTAGCAAATGATGTTTGTATGTTCTTTGGACAGATTGCTGGGCGTCACAAAGTGCTAGCCGGTTTTAATGGTCAGGCATGAGATAACGCGTCCCGCTGTGCACATGGTCCTGCATACACAGCGTTCGTTAATAACCCTGCACTTCTTTCTGCGAGAGCCTTTCTCCCTCTTGAGGTATCCGCCAGGAGACGGGGTGTGTTAATCGGTATGCGTAATGCCGGTCCGTCTTTGATTTCTGTTACCCTGTTTGCATTGACAACCTAAACGGTCTGTTAGTGATCGATATCTCTTTAAGAGCTACACCACTGTGCACACAGATCAATAATCGCCTCTTCTTCTGCATCCATGTCCAGCCTAATCATGCAGGCTAAACTACAGTGGATGCATTAGTGCTGGGTTAATTCAACGCGAATAAATCTTCGCCGATCGATATGACACACGGTGTCATATGATGCCTCTGCGTTTCGCTTCACGTTCACGTCGAGGATCGAGGGAAGTCATGAGGCTCAAAACTGACCAGGGAGACAGGAAAACTCCTCAGTTCATTAATGAAATACTTTGCGGCTCCCTTTCTCTATGAACAGAAAACAAATGCGTTCTCTGTCTTCGTTAGAGTACTGTGCGATGTGACACGGACATTTCACAGCTCTCCTACATTAATACCCACGACACACACACACACACACACACACACAAATGCCCACACACAGATTTATTACAAGAAGCCCAACTGTCTTCCATATGCCAGAGTCGTTTATTGTCTCCTGGACTGCGATGAAACTGAAATCTCCTGACGTCCACAGTCTTGTTACCAATCTGAACCTACACGATCTCCTCTAAAATCAGCCATTTAATGAGTCATGAGAGATTTGCATTTTTATGTAGCGGAATCTGTTCTGATGGAATAATTGTATCTTGTTTTCAAGTGCTGTACTGTGGAGGAGGACTAAGATGAATTAATGTGAAAACTGTGGGATGTAGAAAAAAAAAACAAAGAACAAACAAACAAAAATAAACATAGCAAGTACTAATTTTTGAGAAACCTCTAAGGACCATGGAGATGTCTACAAATGTTGAATTAGAGAGACTAGTGATGAGCAGAATGCTGAGCTGAGAGAGCATGCATGCGGCGACTCACCATACAGGACGTTGATGAGTGAGATGGGCATTACTAGGATGCCCACCAACATGTCTGCCACCGCCAAGGACCTCAGGAAGAAATTAGTTGCGTTCTGCAGCTTCTTCTCCAGCGACACAGCCATGATGACGAGAATGTTTCCTCCTATGGTAAGCAGGATGATGATGAGTATAAGCAGCGCCGGCCAGTTCTTCTCTTTGATCGCGTTCTTTGGATTGGAAGACGAGGTCGAGGATAGGTTGGACCCGGGGTCGGTCCAGAACAGGCTCTGGTTCAAGCTTACGGTGGTGTTCCCGGGCCAGGTCATCCAACCACTGATGTCCACAGAGGCAGTGGTAGCGCTGAAGCTACCCAGAAGTGGTCCTGCTGGAGCTCCCATCCTTTAAAAACTGCACTTCTATCACTATCTTCTGGTCACTAGCTGGTAGTGATGCGTGCAGGACAGATCCGCACACTCATGTATCAGTGCTGGAGACTGGAACTAATGGTGCGATGAACCAATTATCGATAAACAACCCAGTGATGTTGCTAGGTAAAGGTGAAGTCTATAGAATTACGGACGACCATTGTGGTTTCGTGTTAAAGTTGGAAACTTGTCCTTGGAGGCAATATCTGAAAAGTACAAAGAAACATAACCATAATAAGAACATGATCATTGATTAAGTCGTTGACTGCTCGGGGCTTAAAGATGAAACCTGATTCGTCTTATTCTGATTTAGATTCGCTCGCTTTGTGTAAAAGGAATCCATTTAACTTGAGTCCAGCTTAAATTAAATTGGCGAGCCAGTGAAATCATCTTGTTGCACAAATGAGCTCATTTACGCCAGACTAGTGAAGGTTAATTAAGTCTTCGAGGTAAAAATGTTACAGAGTGGTTTAGCACTTCACGGGCCACTGCTACTTCATGTCTTTCTATTAATTTTAGGTAAAAATGCAGGTCGTTTCATTTAATTACCATACAGTCCTTCAGGATGGATATCAATGGTGTGGTGATGTAGTCATGGACAAGCTAATTGGTCATGTGCACAACTGGTCAATAACATGCCGTTTAATATACTTCCTGATCACATGCTGTAATTACACCTTCAAGATATTATACAGAGTATTATACACATCTAATAATGCCTTGCTGAGCTATGCCCTAATAAACACCTGTAATATAAAAAAATCTAATAGAAAATAAGATGATTACACTGAAACCTACATGTATTGTATGATGTCACTGATCTAACATAGCTAACACAGGTCGGACCAACAAAAGCATTTAAACATGTTGCATCTTCTAATTGCTGTGGTTCACTCATCAAGAAACACCTACGAGTGTTTGAGTCAGGATTAGTCAGGAGGCTCATACCACAACACGAATGTGCGCATTGTGCCTAAGCACCTCCTGCAATCTTCTGTGATATCAGAATATTTCAGTACTCATAATAAATGGTTGAAACATGGCTGCTTTTGGACATGATGAGCAGGTCAATATTGCTTGAGCGGTTCACCTATGAAGGTCTTAGCTTTCCTCTGCTTATTTATTTATTTATTTATTTATCCATCCAAAGATCCTGCGTGACTGGCACTTTACATCTTCCCCGTCATTCATTTTTATTATTTCTTTGTCTCTCTTTCACTAGTCGTTTCTCTATCTAAAGAACAATCTTCCACTACTGTACAGAGCAAACGACTGCTCAGAGACTCAGAGAACACCAGACAGATGAGGGAGGGTTTTTTTCTTCTTTTTTTTCTTTTTTTTTAAATCAATTTCACAGTGTCACACAGGTCAGTTTTACTCAAACACCTATCTGCAAAATTGAGTCCACAGACAAAAAAAAAAAAAAAAAAAAAAAAACCCAGCTGTTCTGTTTATGGAAGTCTATATTGACGCTTCACACTGAAGCTAAAATGTGTATATATGTTTTTTTTTGTCCCCAAAGGCAACTTCACATCTGTGATATACGGTTTCGGTAAACGGTTTCTACATCCTTTACCTCTCGAAATATTTGGATGTACATCTGATACAAGGCTGTTTCAGTTCCCTGCTTATTCTCTTGCCAGACCAGTTGGAGTGGAGGGGAGAGATAAAGCCAGCAAAAGGGCAAAAGAACAGCGGCTTGGGAATAAATAAATAACCAGATGATAACTTCTCTGTTGCCCTGGAATAACCTTCAGTTTATTACGATGTGCAAGCGCCGGAGCAGAGTATCTATTCGGAAGAGACTGTCCATCTCTTTAGTAGCTGTCTCACTACTCGTGTATATCAAATATGTAATATAAAGAAAAATAACATCTTGTATCTAATTAGGTACTTTGCCTATGTAACCTGTAGGGAACACCAAGTGTAATGTCCAATAAAAGTCTTGCAACAAATCAATTGACTCACTAGCTATATTTACATGGACACTGTTCAATGTAATTGATTATAAGTCCTAAACATTTAATGTGTAAAGTGACTCTGCTCATTGTATAGCATTTAACAGAAGAAGAAAAAGAAGAAGAAGAAGCACTTGTCAGTTTTATCAGGAATAACCTCTAGAGGGCGCATCTGGTTTCCAGAGACTCCGTTCATTGTTGGACTTTCTCAGAATGCATCCCTGTATCTTGTTTTTAAGAGTCTTCACCTGTAGCTTGTTCAGCCTGGTGCACATACACTACAGCCATTGAGGTTAGTCACTCTTTGTTTGTATACTGTTGTCTGACCTGATCTGTCCAGGTTCATTGCTAGAGTTTCTCATATCGTTGTTTTAAGCCTATTCTTGTTCTTATTTGCTTTGTTTATGTTTGTTTTGCTTATCGAAGTATTTACTTCTGCAGTCATACGGTGCGTGCAACCTTTCACCACCAACCTCCCATGACAGCACTGTTCTCGCATTGAGTATAGGTTAGGCTTCCCACCTTTTCCAATATATCCCGCCTTCTACGCTGTGATTGGTTACAAGAGTTCAATCTCATCTATGATTGGTTAGATGCTTTACTATATATGAAACGGGGAGCCAGTCAGTGCCTCTTCCTCAGCCAGAGACCCAGTGGATGCAAGTCTGAAGTAAAGGCTGGTGAGAGAGAGAACAGTTCTCATAGAGAGTACCAATTAGGAAAATCTCTCTCTCTCTCTCTCTCTCTCTCTCTCTCTCTCTCTCTCTCTGTCACAAACACATACATCAATAATAAGTATACTCTAAATATGAAACAAACAAATGTGAATATCATGATTTACTCTGAGCTGATTAGACCAGATCTGAATCACAAGTGCTCTCTCTCTCTCTCTCTCTCTCTCTCTCTCTCTTTCTTCCTCTTCCTCCTTAAAATCTCTCTTTATCTCTTTTCTATTAATAACGGGAACAAAAGTGCACTTCCACATTTATAAATGTGAGTCTGAATTTCATTCGAGGGTAATTAGCGTCTTCAGCAAACCCCAATCAAGTTGCTGGCATTTGGAACAAGTCTCCAGTCTCATTAGCATGAAATACAGGAGCCAGGAAAGAGGAGGAACATTTGCACTGACTCGGGGTGCATGCTTACAGAACACAAAGAAAAGTTCACATGTAACCTCAGGCATTCCCATGTAGAACCATGCAGAACTACTCAGAAACAGAGACGCTTCAATATTATTACCAGCTTTAAGAAGTGTTTTAATGCTGTATATTTAAACTTAAATAGTTTCTATGGGGTGACTGGGTTTTCCTTCCATTTACAGCTATTTAAAGTAACATCTTCCCATTCAGCCCTCTGCTAATTGTCACGCTTAATGCGATTTTAATGAGACGCTGCCCTCAGGACGAGCATGTAGATTACAGTCCACAAAACATACACGTCAACTGTTGCTTTAAATTCTCAGCAGCGCAACAGATAATGCCTCTGAGCTTGTGGGTTTGGCATGGTTTGGTGAAAAGTCTTTATAGGAGAAAGAATTTCTAATGACAAATGGTCGAAATTGAACGCAACACTTCTGCTAGGAAACAGTGTCCCACTGAAGCCGTACACTTTTATATTTCATACATTAGGAACGTCTGTTGCCTCACATAGGAAATAACTGAAATTTCCCCACATGCTCCAGCAGTCCAGCATCCTGCCCTGCACTGTAATACTGTTTTTCCACTCCCACGCTCTGACGACTCAGAAGGGCTTATAATCTATGACACATGAGTGGCCACTTTCGTCAATGGGACCAAGGTGTAAAGGGGAACAGATTGACTGAACAGCGTGTACTTGGCTGTAGCAGCAAGCACCTGAAGCAATTTCCTAAGCTGATTTTATAGAGTAATTCCAAGTTATACCAGTTTACCAACTTGCTGAAGTCTAAATAGCGAGCATTGCGACTAGCCATTGCGCTAAAGGTCTCGTTCTGTGCTAACAGAACAGACCAAGTGATCCTCGTCTACAGTATATATGCAGATACTGTAGCATACAGTAAATAGTCCAGTCTCCTTCCTAAACCTCATATTAATTGAATTATTTTAGATTTTCAAATACTTTTATTATACAATATAAAAGAAACAATGTATTGCTTCCTACAAATATGATCAACTTCAGTGTCAGTCGCACGGTGGAGACTTTTACGCAATTTTCCTCATAGACCATAAAAGTCTCCTCTGTAGGACTGACAATAACTGTGTCTTCTCTCTATCATATTTGTGTCATGAGCTTATATGACAGTTTATTTCCATTCCTAGAGCACTGCCATTATATATCTGTCAGGTAGTTTCCCTAGCACAAAGCACTGCTTCCAAATTGTTTGGTTTTGAGTTTATGCATTGTGTTTTTGTTTACATTGGTATTAGCTTTCTGTTCTATTCCTGTGTCCACACCTGTCCTGCCTTCCCGCATGTTTTCCCTCTGTCTTTTGTCCCGCCATTGTCTATAGATTCCTTCCTATATATACAGTATATTCATTCATGCACTCAATGCTTGACCAGGTTTCTTAGACAGCAGCATTCAGCTCATTTGTATTGTTGGGTCATGTGTGTCTCTACTTCCTCTTAACAATACCGCATAGATTCCCTGTCTGCTTGTATGGACTATAATTATGCTTATTATTGGGTTAGCACTATTAAAACATACAGTTCATGCATGCTGCCCTCACGAGCTTCTATAGGTTTTTCTTTGATAACATCGTACATCACATGCCAATTTTCTCTTTACCTGCTCATATTATATTACGCACCTGTCTTAGCCTGCTCACGTGCATTACAGCAGTAGATATGTAAAACATACAGTACAGAGCTTGACGATAATCTGTTATGACAACCTTGCCTTCGGTCTACACCACACATGTTCTGCACACACTAGCACATGACAGCATGCTTTTTTTTTGCTAAAGGTAAATGTTTAATCCTACAGCTGTGTCAATCAAACATGGGGAATGTAAATATCTGTAATTACACTGCTTAAAAAAAACATGACAAAAAAACTATATGAAAAAAATCTCCCAGCATATATTGCACAATGCGGTGTAGTACTGTATATCCATGAATGTCTATGGAATTTCCACCTAATTTACTCTGAGAAGTAAAGAAGAGAGGTAGCACATTCAGTAAAGTCTCAAGCAGCATGTATCTCAAATACAGCTGGTGTGAATTAAAAAACATCCAGCGTTAATCATGCGCCATTATAAATGCGTGAAATCAAGTTTTAAATGGGACCTATTATACAAACTTCACGTTTTAGCCAATTTTAAACGTTCCAATGGGTTCTCAGCGTGTGTACAAACATAAATAAATAAATAAATAAATAAACAAATACGATCTCAAATACGACGAATAATAAATTTCTTTTATGAAATTTTTTTTCAGGCTTAAACAAGCCAATTTGATTTTCCCCCTATTGTGAACTCATAGAGGAACGCCCTCATAGACCCTCCCCTGACTTATTCTTTGGGAACACTGACGAGGTGCATTTGAAGAAGAAGTGAATTTAAAAGCAGTCCGAGGTATGAAAAAAAAGATGAGGGTTATTCAGCTGGAGCATTAACCGACACACTTTGGAAGAGCTCTGAGACCTGTGTTAACTTGTTAAAGAAATTACCTTTAAAGCCCCCGGGAGCATGACTTCAAATTAAAAAAATTGCATGTGGAGTGCAAGTGCTAGGAAGTGCTACTACCAGATGCTGTGCACTTATCACACAGATGAAAATGACCTTTACTGTCCTCTCATATTGTATCGAACAGAAGAACAAAAAAAGAGTCCATAAATCTCTTAATTAAAAAAAAAAAATGAAAGTCTTTCTTTCAGATTTTATAGACCGCTGGTTCCCAACCCTGGTCCTTCATGATGCCCTGCCCTGCATTTTTTGCCTTGCTCCCAGCACACATGATGCAACTAATCCACTAATTAAGTGCCCTTTCTGAATAGAAGAAGGTGTGACAGAACAAATAAGACACAAAAATGTGTACCGTAAGGCAAGAGGATCCTCCAGGGCCATGGTTGGTAACCACTGCACTACCATAGACAACAGTAAGAAGGTGAAGGTGGTGACAAACGTTCTGCTTTTTAAACTCCATTCTCTTGTTGAGTCATTTGGACTCCTTCAGCCTGCCAGTGTATTACTACTGGGAATAAGAGGAATAGCTCTTAAGATGGCTAAAACAGTGTGTGAAATACTGTAGTGAAATGCAGGTAGGGTTTTTCCACTAGGGCAGAGTTAAAAAATATTTTTGGCCAAATATTCAGTCGGAGTTAATCTCAGCACAAAAAGAGACAAAAGTGCGCTCAGGAAAAAGAGGCATGAAATTAGGTTCACAGGAGTGGTGGTGGCGTTGAAGTGGGGACTCTTCACCTCTCCACACTGCAGCCTCACATTAGCATTTCATGACCACAGCATATTCCGAGAGCAGCTGGATCTACCTTTAAGTGCTCACAAATGAGCCCACTTGAAACAGAACCCCTTTCACGTTCCGCACAATGCTCTGTAAAGGAATAATAACAAAGAGGGTCTCGCTATAAAGACGGGCTTAATGATTCCTAGTGTAAGAGTGAAAGGTACAATTTGCAAAGAGCGAATTGGTCCTACATCAGCATATAAAGTGGTAAAGTGCATGAGTGCTCAATACTAACTAAGTCTCAATGAGGAAGGCATGTTCTATTAAAATGCTTTATTTCCCTTAATTTGCTCCACTGAATCCATTGTCGAACACGCGCCGAGTGTTGAGAAGAAATCTGCGGTCCATGTACTGTACAGTATCTCATGAAAGGGCAGAGTTCTGCTCGTGTATACTGTACGTGTATCAGGATTTAGCTAGAGAAGTCATTTCTCAGCACCATGCTCCCGACTGAGCCGCGTACTGGCTGATGGCTGGGTATTATGGGATTTGTACTCTAGGTTGATGTGGTGAGCACTCACCCGGGGTTTAGACATGAGATACGATGATAAGTGGCTTACATAAACATTTCTTTATCAGAGTGATAAAAAGCGGCAATGAAAAGCAACAATCTGAGACGCTCACCCAACATGATGCTAATTATTTTTTTATAAGGTGTGGCCATAAATAAATGAGACACATCGAGAAAGCAACTGGATTAAATGACTCTGGTCAAGAGAGTAATTACGGAGAAGTATGATCACAGTTACAGTATATACTGAACATATACAGCTCCCACAACATTATTCAGTATGTTTAATATATTGGAGCCACATACTATATAGCGCTGAGCCATCTCTCATTTCTTCATATTTTGTGTCCAAAGAGCCAGACTTGCTTATTGTGGTAGCTCTCCAGGCAAGTTTTTGGCTCTCATTTTCACGCTAATACATGTACCTGACCAGTTTTAGAGGAATGCTTTTTTGTTTGATGAGGCACACAGTGGCTATGGATCATTCAAGCATAAAAAGCATCTAATTTAAGGCAAGAACCAGTGAGAAACAGGTGCAGATGATGACAGATGATCAGGCCGGTGATTAGTACTGTATACTGAGCAGTGGCGGCTGGTGCAAAAATTCTTTTGGGGGGGGGGCGCAAACAAAATTAAAATGAAACTTTTAATACTCGCCCGTCAATAGCCATTTATCAGGTGATTGCGCATCATTACTACTAGTATAAAATAATGGAAGAAGCGTTGAGAATGGTCCAATCACAAGTGGGAGGGTCAGTGCTGCGCCCCAAGGATGATTTGAAAAGATCCAATCAGAGCTCAGCCTCAGGTCACATGCTTTGCAAAAATGTACGTGCCTATATAGACACTCGTTTGTCCGGCGCCTCGCGTACACAAACACAAATGAACGTAATACAGTTTAGATTTTTTTTTAAATTATATTAAGAAATACAGCGGAATATTGTGACTAAATGACTTTATTTAATTATTAAAATAAATAATGATTATGTTAAATAATTACATGTTAAAGGAGCATTCTTCTCTGCCTAACTTTAAGTATTGACCGGCCGCCGTATTGACCGGCCGCCACTGATCCTGAGTGTGTTTGGAACAGACGAGAGGGGAAATGAGGTTGCTGCTGAGGTTGTTACAGTACATAAACCACCATTTTTAAAAATTACATTTTTAACCATTTTGCAGCCTGTTACAGTCAAATATTTTTTCCCATTTCCTTCATTTAATCTGCATCATTTAATTGAATTTAATATAACGAAACAATTTGTGGCTCAAGACTTCTCCACAGTACTGTATGTTGTAACAGCTAGTGGCCATAGTATAATACATAACTTCAAGACCTACAGTATTATACCTACTGAACAGGACCTACAGTATGATAGACTTAGACACCCTACAGTATGTTTCGATACAATCCCACAGCTGGCCCCAAATAAATGAAGAGATTCTGAGTATGGAGAACCTCTCTCCCAGTTTAATTACTGCTGCCTTGGAAGAGATTTCTAATCAGAATTTCTAATTACTTAACAGATGTCAAACCATGTGTCAGCGCCAGCATGCATCTGCAGTGTGTCTGTGTGGCATTGCTCCGTATACTGTATACCATATGTACATGCTTCCTATTTCTCTCAGTGTGCGTGTGTGTTGTGCTTTTTTTGTATTCCGGAGAGCACTATGATGGTAGATTTAGCCTTGTTTTGGTCCTGAGACCACTCAGGTAGGGGGGATTACAGGGTTTGAGTCATTTTAAAGGCTTCACTGCAAAGTAAGGCCACCGCTTGCTGCTCCATATCACCCTTAGCCTTCTGTCTGTCCCTGTCTCACAATCTCTCACAACCTCGGTCATCTGTCAGCTTTACAGCATCTCTCGCTCTCTCTCTCTCAGCTCTAGCGCTCTATCCTTTCTCTCTCAATTCTGCTTCCTCTCCCTGTGTATCTCTGCCTGTCTCTTAACACCCAGTGTAATCTACATTCTTTATAGGTATTTGGCTTTGGTATTTTATGTTCCTGTAACACTGCCTCTGTGTCAGCTTCAATGTTTTCATCTTGTGCCAGTCTTCATGGTGGGATGCTCATGGTCAGGCCTATATATCTCCCTCTCTCTCTCTAACACCTTCCTTTTTTTCTCTCTCTCTATTTCTTTCACCTACTAGGGAGGTGTTCGAGATGATCTCCACCCCCCCACTGCTGCCAGTCATTTCCTCTGCTTCTATTTTTCTCATTCTCTCGCCTTTCCACCTTTTCAATTCTGACAGCTATGACCTGTGACACGCACAGCAACACACCTTGACTCACTCAACCCAAAATGCACACATACTGCGTTTTAAGGCAACCTCAGACTGTTTTTAAGCCACTATGAGCATGTCTGGTAGAGAACATACCGAACATAACTGAACATTCTGCATTTAAAGTATTAAAACAAATCAGTATACTTTCAATTATATTTTAAGTATAGTCTCAATTAACTGACATTATACAATAGTTAGTTCAAACCGAGTGATCTGATTGGATGAAAGGCTTTTTACGAGTGGTGATAATATGCAGTAACAGCACAGGGACGGTTAACTTCATATTTCACTTTTGATTAAAAGTAGGTCTGTACTGAGTAGAGAGAGCAGCTGCATGACAAAATCCATATTTAAAACCAGCTTTCAGCAAAACACATCTCAACATTATGTTAAAAAAACCAAAGACTTTGTCTCCTTAGTAATTGCTTCTAATTTATTTATTACTATCCACAATTTTCACATTTGCACAGCTGCACTTGATGTTATCTTCATATATAATTCTTAGCTAGTTTTGCCAGTTTAAATGTTGTATGTAGCCTACTTCAAAGACTACAAAGTTAACTAGCTTCTAACACAAGGCAGAATCCCAAAAACCTCTTCAACCATCATCAAGTCCACTGGTGATGGTACGCCCTAGTGCACTATTAACTATATTTGGGATTCAATTAAAAGTTAGCTGATATTCTGCCAGTAAAAATGTAACACTTTTTTTATCCCTCATATTCTACACTAACTGTCAGTCGCCAGCTCCTCCAGTCGTAGTTAGTTAGTTCTGTCAATACAGTAATTATTGGCCGAGCTCTCTCAGAGGGGAGGGATGAGAGGTACTTAGTGCTCCCACATTAATCTCGGCTCTACAGCCAATCAGGGGCGTCTGTGAGGTCACGCGAGCGGAAGGAGCGGATAGCGCTGTCCTCCGAGTGTGTTACGCCGCCTCCAACGGTGCATGAACGAGCAGTTCGAAAAGATGCGGTCGGCTGGCGTCACGTGGTTCGAAGGAAACGCGTGATAGTCTTCGGCCCTCCCGACTGAGTGGTAGTAGTAGCCTTAATGTGGGAGCCCCCTAGTTAAATTAACAAACAAATCGTTTGTTGTAATAATAACAATATTAGTGATATTATTTATTATTTATTAGTGATTATAAATTGTTTGTATATAAGCAATATCACACTCGAGGTTGTACTGAATATCAGCACTGTCTCGTCTGTAATCAACAGTCTCGTCTGATTACATAACATGACCAACTATAAATTGTAGCAATAATGCAATATAAATAATGTTCACCATGTACTGTATCTAATGATTTTATTAATAAGTAACACCTGCATTAATTAATGTTCATAGATTGAATGATTGGAATTAAGCACATAAACAATACACAGTACAATACAATACAAATTACACCTTAATGTCCATGTTTGCGAAAAAGAAATACATTGGCATTTATTATTTACACATTTTAGCTCATTTATAATGGATTAATATAAATAAATAGGTGCATTACATGCATTAAATCAATACGTGTATTAATGCACATTGTTGTTTTGGTAACATTATGGCTCTGTGGCAAATTGTTATTAATCTTTGTTAATGGGAAGCTTTATTTAATAACAGCTTAATTTAATAATTGTGGTATAGTGAACTGTTCAATCCATTTTAATGACAAAGAAACTAAGAAAACCTGTCTAGAAACAACTCTACACCTTTACTCTTATACAAATGTGAGGTTCAATATGTTTTAATTTGCAATTTGAGAATGTTCCACATCTGCGGCAGGCAGACATGAGTGGGATTTTAATATCTGAGCCCTGTCACATTGTCACTGAATAGTTTAATAGCACTCAAACATCATGCACCATTTGTATTATAGAAAAAGACAAGAACGCTTTAAACAGACTTTCAAACTTACAAAAAAAGACAGCAATGTCTTTTTTTTTCAGCACACCTGATTAAAAAAAAATTAAAAAGTGAATTTTATTGATTTGTTTCACCCACATTTAATCCAAACACAAATCTATATAATCTAAATAGTCCTTTCAAGTTCACCATAAAACCTTCTTTTTTTTTTTTTTTTTAGTTCACAGGGTCTTTCAAAGAGTCGATCACTTCGCGTTCTCATTAACACCTTCTGCTTCTCTTCATGCCTGATATTCTAATTCTGAAACACGTTTTAGACATGTGGCTTAATTTATATTTAATTGAGATAACAAGCTCTTTCTCTTCAGACTATTTTGAAACACTAGTCTTGCACTTCTACATCAATATATACCCGAACGGTTCTGCTGATTCCTTCTCAGAATCTCATGATCAACTCACAGTATTCTAACTCGTACTTCCGCACCCACTTGTGTCACCTGTTCAACATTAATTACTGGTTGTCTGTTATTTATCCACCACAGATTTATGATCAAATGGGACTTTTTAATTGCTCCACTTCTTTGCTCCTTGTCCCAGACATGAGAATATCAGTAAAGATCAGTGGTGCAGATGAAATTACTGCAAGATAAATAATTGTGGGGGGAAAAAGAGGCGTAAGCAGGTGCTCAAGGCCTTCTCTCATTTTCTTTCTCTCTCTGGCTGGCTCATTGCTTTAAGATTGAGTGGCGCTATGGTCTCTGTAGCTCTCTTTACACTAATCACACTCTCAGCCAATCTCCTCGCTGCTGATTGAATGACACTTGAACTCCACTGAATTACAATCAATGGAGCGTTACTAGCTTTAGCACTTTATATACTGTAGGTCTACCAGTGTAATTGTCCACACTCAGCTTTGTCTATCCATCTCCTCCTTGGTGTTAAAGTGGCCCTTAGGTGAGGCTGTTACTGATCGTAAAGACTTTGAAAACAAATAAAACACACATGGAATGGAAAAGAGATGCTGTCCAAAGTACTGACTGGAAGTTCTTAGAAGTAAAGTTCAAGATGGGAAAACTTCAATTATTCATCTAAGTTGTGGAAATATAGGTTCCTAACTGGTACTACAAAAAATGCACTGGACAGCAAGTTTGAAACATTGCCACAGTTATCACCGCTCATCCCAGAGTCCAACAGATTGTAACAGGCTGTGTTCTTTGGGTCACAAGGTAAAACCAGCAACACTGGGTAATCAAGGGCATCTGGGAGCTTATATTTGTGGAAGATGGTAATTTACTTCAAGTGTGTTCAGTTGCCTCAGTTGCCACTTTAGCAGTAGGTAAAAAGATGGGGTAATTAGCTCAATAGGTATTAAATGTAAAAAAGTGCAGTGGGTTGCTGGAATCCATCCATCCATCCATCCATCCATAAATCCATCCATCCAGCCATCCATCCATCCATCCATCCATAAATCCATCCATCCAGCCATCCATCCATCCATCCATCCATCCATCCAGCTATCTCATCTATGCATCCAACTACACAATGACCATAACATCATAATGGAAAACATTATGGCCAGTATTGTCCAGGTTCCCCTCGGGCCCCCTCACGGCCTCCATCAGGGTATGACTCCACAAGTCCTCTGCGGGCGTGCTGTAGTGTCTGAGACCAGGATGATGGCAGCAAATCCTTGGGATCCTTTCTATCGTGGTCAGCATTGACTTTTTTGGTGAGTTGTGCTGCATTGGTCTTTCTGTCCAATCAGACCAGTCAGGCTAGCCTTTGGTCCCCACTGACATAAATTAGTCTTGCGTGTCCATGATCCAGTTACTGGTATATACAGTAATTAATAGGTTGCTTGGTATATGTCTATAAATACACCTAAGCATCCATCTACCCATTCATTCATTCAATCAATCATGTGTAAAATAATGGATGGTCAAACGTAAAATGGTTTAAAAATGTTCAGAGTTAGACTGTCCTCTGTGAGAAAACAAATATCTAAATTTCTATGTGATGACTCAACCAGTACCAAACTGGACATTAGGATCTCAGGCCTGAAGAACACATCAATCACCTCAGGCATCAGTACATCGTCAAACCCGTAGTAATTTGCCCAGACGTGGGTGGATGAAGTCACAGTTGATGGCAGAGGTAGAAGAAGCTCAGAATAAAAACAGCAATTTTTACCCAAGACTGCTTCCTGACAGGACCATCATGTCCTCTGTGTTTGAGGACAGCAGATGTTTTGATGCATGCGAATGACTAAAGCGAGGTGACAGCTACTTTTTCAGGAAGGCTAACTGAATCAGTGACAAGAGCGCTGCAAACTTCACGCTATCCAGTTTTCCTAAAAGAAATTCAGAAAGTCATCCAGAGTCTGCAGAAGGGTGAGTGACTCGGTCGTGCCTGCTTGATCTTCCGTGAGTCAACGCAGGTGTGCATGTGACAAGCGGTATTGGATTCTTGAAGTGGATGTTGTGTGCCCACTGTGTCCGCTGGTGGAGAAATGATTTGTACCCAACTGACAAACATTCTCCCGTCATTCCAGCACTCACGGGCGGCTCACATCAGATGAGCCGGTTCATGGGTGTCTACTTTAAAATTGATTGCAGGACAGAACCACTTTTCCGTCGCAATGGGACAGAACTCGGCAGATTCGCCGTATATCAATCAAAGGGGCACTGGAGGGGAAAAAAAATTTACTGGATGGAGTGGAGGTCATTACAAAAACAATTGTTTAACTAATCAATTTATGAGTGCTGAAGCTATTGAAACAAACATATCAACATACCATTTAACAAATTTCAATATTAAAAATGAAATAGTCACTATATCGAACAGAACTACTGTAATATAATTTCCTAAGTATATTTAGAAGAAGATCCAAAATATTAAATGCCCTGGCATCAGCAAATCCTGTTAATGTCAACAAACAGATCAAAATAAATCAACTTATAATTTATGCTTGGGCCATAAGCATTTCCACAATCCTAAGTGGTGTTAAACATGTTGTTCAGATATAATGACAGATTTCATAGATGTGTCATCAAACATGCACACCAAACACCCACACTACAAGGGCTGGCAAGAAATAAAAACACACCACACGCCATTTTACGCCGGCCAATCCCAACCAATGATCTCCAGTCTCAGAATGCAGAATTAATAACGAACGAACATGACTTCACATGCAAATAGATATGATGGCTGAGAGCGCGGCTCAGCTGTCACCGGCCATTGCCAGACATTAATATTGCATTTGAATATGACACGACAGCCTGTGCTATTCATCTATAGTGTCCACTCTCACATAAATGCACATTCAAAGTTGTTGTAAAAATATGAAAGATGCTTATCATCTCCATATTTCTCCAGGGTTATAAAGACCTTTATCCTGATACTTATTTCTCTATTAATAAAACACTCCAATCTGACATGGCTGACGGGGACGGATATGTCTGGGGAGATTCTGTTTAAGGTTTCAATACAAAAACATCTAATCAGACTTTCAAACAAATATGATTTACCTTTTTTTAAGGACATTGTTTTATTAAACTAGGTTAGCACTTATAGATTTACTACAATTATTTGCATATGCATATCCCCTTTATGAAGAGCTGGATAGCACTTTCCTCTCAGTGTGTTACTGTGTGTGAAAAAATGTGATTGGGTGGCATCATGTTTCTTAAAGGAAGCATGTGACAGTCTTCATCCTCTGTTGTAGTTGTCATCTTGATGGGAGAGTGCCCAAACAGACAGATGGGAGGGAAATTGTCCCACAAATAAATTAGGAAAAAGTCTTAAGAAAAAAATAAAATAAAATAATTGCCTTATAAATAAATCTCACTTGCTATATATTGCCTATTATTATGATTTGCAAATATGGAATTGCTCACAGAAAAAAATATATATATAGGTTGAATTCACTTATTTTTGCATTTTTTTTGTTTATTATTTTAAAGTTAAAAAAAAAATTACTTGCATGCCATTTTGAGTATGAAACCCACTGATAATCTTAATGTTTTATGGTAAGTTCTCCATACAGAACTATAAAAACACAGCATTCTATGTACCATTAAAATGGTCAAACTCATAGCACTCATAACACTTTTTTTTTTAGCACTCATAACACTCTTTTAGGTAGCTTACCAAACTTCTTTTCCTTTTTTGACATAACCCGAGGACCTTATATTCCTGGATATGCTGTTGCTTCCATTGTGGGATGCACTCTTAAAGTAAAATAATAATAATAATAATAATAATAATAATAATAATAATAATAGAAAAAAACAATCCAACTGACAGCAAGCTTACTGTATAGTCTAGTCATGCCGCTGCTTCAGAGTGGACTGAAGAATCAATACAGAGGAGAGACTGACCTTGTGCTTCTTGTGGGCCGACAGTAGATTTGCACATCCACTAATGTTTAATAAAAGTAACCTTGAAGCCCCGAATGCACGCATAACAGTAATTATTGGCATCCTTTTTTAAAAAGCAGGCTAACAGACATATTTTAGTGATGGGAAATAATTCAAAGCAAACATCTTTTTAAGAAGCTAAACATTTGCCACGTTTATTGGCAAGCCTACATGCAGTGCTTGTTTGCCAAGTAAGCAGCGCTGAGCTTTCTCTTACAATACAGGATGGGAAAAGAATTCATGAGAAAACTTTACCGAGAGGATTCCTCTGTAGAAGAAAAAATAAAGTTCCTTCAGTCCTCATGCATGGTGTCTTCTCTTCAGTACAACCCAAACTATTTTTGTGTTGATCTGCAAGTGTGCTATTCCTTATAGCATCCTGGCAGAGGAACCTACGTGATGTAATTCATGATGCCATGTATTGTAACAAGTTTCCCTAAGGTGTTTGGAAGCTAAACAGCTTGAGAACATCACAGACTCACCACCGGGCTTCACAGTGGGGAGTTTGTTCCTTTTTTGCATTTTGTTTGCCAAAAAGTTACATTGAATTCATGAAAAAGTGTTTATTTAAGTTACTTTGTTCTATTAGGTCTTCTACATAGTTTGGCAAGGAGAGGATATTTTATGTGTAGAGAATTAATTTTACTGTGGGAGAAAGAAATCATCACCTTTCTCTTTAAGTGTGCATAGCAAGAAAATGTTCATCTTCAATGCAGCTTAATCAAAGTTGCTGTTTGTATCTGGTGGGGCGTAGTTCAGTCGGTACTGGCTGGTGAAAGATAAATATTTAAGGCACACTTGAACCCTGTTGTCACATGTAGACTGATTAGCCATAACATTAAAACCACCTACTGTAGGTTTTGGGTTCCCCCTTCAGACCCTGGCCCCTTGGGGATGTGCAGTGTTGGCTGGCACTGGGATGTTGGGACTTTTTGGTGCTATGGGTTGCAAGGTGGGGTCTCTGTGAATCGGATTTGTTTATCAGGTGCATTCCAAGCTTGCTGAGTTTGGGATCAGGGGAGTTTGCAGGGTAGGGTGGATGTCTTGAGCTCTAAGTGAAGTGTGCTGCGGCAGGATTCTTTCATGACCAGCACTGACTTTTTTGTAGATTTGTGTTGCGTTGGCTTTTCAGCGGGATCAGACTGGACGAGGTTGGCCTTTGGTCCCTGAGGGCAGGGGTTAGCTTTGGGTACCCATGATCCTGTCACCAGTTTACCGGTACATAGTAGGTGATCAACGTTGTTCACCAGTGGTCAGAATGTTATAGCGGATCTGAGTACACTACCGCTCAAAAGTTTGCGATCACTTGCAAATTTCTTTGTTTTTGTTTAGTGATTAATTTTCTACATTCTACAAGAATACTGGGGATTTCAAAACTGTGAAATAACACATAAGGAACTAGGTAATTATGTAACAACAACAACAACAACAGTGAGTTGTTATTTTTAAGACGCAGAGGTCAGCCTTCCTGGAATAGTTCTTGCAGTATTGTCAAGTGCATTCGCAAAACTTATTAAGCACCATGATGAAACTGGCTCTCATGAAGAGCATCCCAAGAAAGCAAGACCAAAACTTACCTCTGTGGAGGAGGAGAAGTTCATTTAGAGTTACCTCTGATTAGAGCTGTTATGGAGATCATGAGTAGCAGATACTGATAGATCTTAACATTAACTAAGAAAATTATATTATATATTTTGAAGGTGTTCAGCACTGTTTTCCAATGTAGAAAGAAATAAAAATCAGGAACGACCATGGAGTTATGTAGAAAGTGCTCCCAAACCTTTGAGAGGTACATGCTCTATCACTCACTTTTAACAACCCTTTACATACTGTATATTCCTCTAATGCTTTTGACCTCACCTCTGTGAGTGATAGTCACTCTTAGAGCTGCGCCACTCTTATCTAGATCCCACCTCATGACATCAAACAAATAGGGAGGCTGGAGGCTATAGTAGCACATGCTTTCTTCAAGATACAAGAAGCTACATCAAAAAGTTCTCTCCTGCATACATGAGCTTGAGAGTTTGTAAAGCAGGTTCCTTTCAACCAAAGAGGATGACCGTTTTTGCTCTCTTCGACTCCTGACAATGGATGGCCAAGGCATCATCAGAAGTAGAACTTACAATCTCCATATGATATGTCAAACAAATTTCTGCAGAAGACCACTTTTTCAATTGTACTGACAAGTTGCACAAACTTCTCCAGTGCTTTTCTAGCCAATCACTGGCTTGTTTCCTGAGGCTGATGTATATCATGGTGGTGAATCCACTAGCTGCCCTGATCACCTACTCTTGCTTCCTTTTGCAGTGATTGAGATCATCTTTACTAGAGATGGTGTAGAATATATGGCGTATGTAATTATTTTCATATGTTGTCTGACTGGCTTTATTAAAATCAGGATTTGGCATATGGCTGCCCTTATCTGTAAAGCCTAAAAACTACTTTGCCCATTCTGTTCAGTTTACAGCAATTTGTTATTCCCGCATTCACACTTTTTTTTTTTTTAATGCCAGCTACATGTATTCCAACTGCTAGCGCACCAGGTGATACAGTCCAATAGCACTTATTTATAATCTACACTCATGACTGGCAGAAGATAATTAAACATATGAGGCCTGTCCTTTTGGAGAAGTGTGTGATTGGAGTGTTGGCGGTATGATATCTGGGCTTCCACCTGGGCAATGGGCAGATAGAGTGCTGTGTTCGTGATGTGCCTGTGACCCCGGACCAATAAGGTGGGACGATTCCCGGCTCTGTCGGGACTTTATAGCAGGTTTGTTTTTAATTATTCTAATCGGTACAGTCTGCTGACTGCTCTAGATCTGCTCTGGTGGTTGGAGTATTGCCAGTGGGTCTTTGGGAGCGGTAAAGTAGCTTTCTTTCCCCTGCAGTGGTGCATGAAGGATGCCAATATGTGGATCGCTTGTTGGTATCTGGTGTTACAGCCTATTAAGTTCACGGTGGTCCACAGGCCTGGGGCACAGATGGTAGTCGCCGACTCTCTCATCTCTCAAATATAGCTACAACCACTGATTGGGGGTTTTTTGTTCGTGAGGTAGAGGGGTAATGAGTAATGTGGCACACCTGCGCCCTGTTGCCCCACATATATTTATGTAATTCATCTTTCTGTTTCTCTCCCTCAGCATTGTTGTGTGTTTGTGTGGCCATGAGGAGAAAACAGAATGAGATAAATAGGCTAGAAAAATGTTATTAGTTGACTACCGTGCCTAAATAAAAAGCTATATTAACATGAATCTGTGGGTTTGTAATTGAGGAATATTGTTGTCTTGTTTTCCTGCACACAGCCTCTGTCCTCCCCCTCAGCCCTACACAAGATTTAAATAAAAGAGCATTACATTTCTCACCACGCCCCACTTTTTCTGTGTTCTGCCCTTTACTACAGCAAGTCGCAACAACCATTAAACAGCAAAGCTTGTTTTTGTGCACCTTCACTATGAAAGTCAGTAAAATGACGCACATCTTGGTTTATGTAGCTCTCTTGGGCTTTCCTCTAAAGGCACATACATTGTGCACTCAGAATGATGAACGTATTTGTGCACATCAAGGTCACTTTGAACATAAAGGCGCAAGCAACAGTATGTATCCTTTCATGTTACAGGTGAGTCCTGAGCATAGACCGTATAAGAACCGGACAAACCCTCAGTGACGTCACCCATAGGTTTTCTGATGAGTGGTTTTGAAGGTCAACTGTGTGAGCTCTGCTCGGAGACTCCACCTAGACCCTGGTTAGTTCATAAATGGGAAAATGGGTTGGAAGTGTTGAGTCTTGCTGTTGGTTGGTAAATGTCTACTTACCTCACTTGCCACAAGTTAGCTAGTTTAGCTCTAGATTAGCCAAAATGCTAAGTTGACTGATCTTATTTTATATGTTTACATTACTTTAAACAAAATGATTGGCATGAGGTGGCACGATGGCTTAGTAGTTAGCACTGTCGCCTTGCACCTTGGTCCGGGCTCGATTCCCACCTCTGTGTGCATGTTCTCTCCCTGCTTGGTGAGTTTCCTCCAGGTACTCCGGTTTCCTCCCACAGTCCAAAGACATGCAGATTAAGTTCCCAAATTGCCCGTAGTGTGTGTGAGTGTGTGTATGTGCTTGTGCCCTGCAATGAATTAGCACCCTGTCCACTGTGCCTCTACTCTTTAGGGATAGGCTCTAGGCCCCCTGCGGCCCGGTATACAGGATAAAGCGTTATAGACTGTGAGTGAGTGAGTGAAGGTCCTGGGGCCTGTACCAACAAGACATATGGAGGTTAAATGTTTAAACTATAAAAATAAATAGAAAAAATGCCCATAAATTTTACACCTAGTCAGAAGTGAGGACTGTTTCTATGGTAACTAGTCTAGATATTTGTTTTAATGAAATTTAGAAAAGGCATGTTTTTGGGAAGTCAGAGAAAACTGGAGAACCCAAAGGAATCCCAAATGGATACATCAGGAAAATGTGAAGCACTGCACAGACAGTAACCCAAGCGTGAAACCGCATCCAAAACCAGCTCCAAACCTTCTAAAGCTGTACAGTAATTTCCGTTTTCTAGCATGACACTTAATATATGATTTCAAGCAAAAAGTCTCACTCTTCTTTTTTTTTTTTACTGGTAGCATGAATTTACAATCTCCTGACCTG